>NQII01007590.1:91331-107332 GCA_002778355.1 Clitarchus hookeri
CCCCCCCCGTGAGGAACCTATGCTATGCGATAAAGATTAGTTTGATGTATCGGTAAAGAGAAGCAGCTGTCCATTATCAAGTCACGAAAATTTCTTGGCTGTCTACCTTCCGCATACAAGATATATCATTCACCTTATGCAGAATATGGTGCCTTTAAATATAATGTTTCAGACCTTCTACCCACGTTAAACTTTGAGATGTTTGCATTTGGCTTTCTCTCCGCATCTTACATTATTTGTTTCAAAGCGTAAATTATTATTTTACCAATTGAATATTTATATTGCACCCAGCGTTCGTTCGATTAACTATAGGCTGTCCAATTTTAATTGCGCACTTTTAGAATCAACCTTTCAATAATGCCACAGCCCTTATCTGCATATATTTGAACGGGCACACTGGCTGGTATGAACTCACACATATTGATAACGATGGAGGGAAAGTAGTCCAATGTATTAACGTTGAATTAAAAGTGTTAATACACATTTGTGAATACTGAAATTATTTCTTTCGCTTTCAGTGTATCTAGTGCGTGTTTGCGTTGGAATTAACACATTTGTAACATGTTTACCTCTAATAATTTCACAGTTTCATTTGACCGACGCGTGAATAAAATGACCAGGCCCATAGAAATGCTAATTGTACACACGGTGGAAGAATACACGAGCATACAAGTATATCTTAAGCAGGGCTTTCAAAAGAGCTCAATTTACAGTGAACAGCCTATAATGCCATGGTATTCACTGCTTACCAATATCTATATATTTGCTTTCTTTTAATAATTTGTTAAGTTGTGATTTTTCTAATGCCACATAAATATTTGTATAATTTTTTTTTTCATGATTTTTTTTTTTCGGCTTAGCTAAAATTCTGATTGGATCGAGAAATTGGGAGTTATTCATCATAACACCATACAAAAAACCACCTACTGTAAATTTATTTACATAGTATTCACAAATTGCTACCCAAGGGGTCTCCTAATGACGTTAATTTGTTTCAAATGATACTTTTGATGTTTAAACTTAACTTAGGTTGGTTTAGGTTAACTTAGAATAAGTTCCAGTTTACGTTAAGATTCATTTATTTAGCTTAGTTAATGTTACTTTGAGTAACATTAATCGTTTACCATGTAGTACAAGTCCTGGACGGGCAACTTGATGAATCACTATAATGCATCATTTTCAAAGTTCAAGCATTATTTCATTGTAATTACTGCTATACTGCACTCCATTACTCTTCAATGAGTGCACTAATATCTACTTATACCATTTTAACTAATATCATTACTTATATTAATTAATGAATCACTATATTTTCTGAAATGATACAGTATATAACTTACTATAAATTAACTCTCTGTACTCGTACTCGTATGTAGCTCGTCTACAAGGCTTCCAACCTTCAAAGATACCATTCACGTTTTTTCTGTCTGGTTGTGATAATGGAGAGCAAACAATAAATTACGCAATGTTTGCTTCTGATTTATTCACAAGGCGTAAACAAATAGAATCAACATGTTTAGCAACATATGACTACGTTAGAGAGATGTTAAATGGAAATCCCGAAATCCGTAAATCTATTACAATTGCGATGTAATTTAATAGTCGTGATGGTTTTTGCGTAGCAACTCGTGAGGTTGGTCAATACAAAGTTATTTTGTTGAAGAAAAGAGATCGCAGAATCATTTCGTAAAGAGATTTGGGCGGCTCTTAAGCGAGTTATTGACAGCCGATGAGGGTGATTGAGGTGAGTATGGAGCAGCGTCGAAATGAAAGAGCGGGGAAACGGAAGATTCCCGAGAAAAACCCACCAATCAGCGGCATTGTACGGTGCGATTCCCACATACGAAAATCCGGGAGTGACCCGGACGGGGTTTGGACCCGGTTCGCCTTGGTGGCAGGCGAGCAGGCTAACCGCACCGTCACCGCGGCCCCGGTTTACATTGGAACGAGCTGCTTAAAGGAATTTTGTGATGCATGCTAAGTATTTTGTATTGGAGTGTAAAGAGTGTTGGTAAAGATGAAGGAATCTGTACGGTGAGANCTCTAGTATCTAACCTATATCGTCTTGTTGGGAGACCTGCCAATCAATCACACAGCTACCAAGGTCCCTGTCTGCCCATACGAAAATAGTCAATGCGGTTAACAGATTAAATTGTTGGCATCTGAGTAAAATTGTAGAGCAACTAATTAGTAAATGTTCGCAAATTCTTGTCAACGACCTGAAAACGGTTTTCAATTACCCGGCAGTGGAGCGGAAAATGAACGACTGGCACAAATGACNATTCTTGTCAACGACCTGAAAACGGTTTTCAATTACCCGGCAGTGGAGCGGAAAATGAACGACTGGCACAAATGACTTGATGCGGTAATGAATGCGCGCCCTAGGGTATGGATAATATACATTTTCAACGCTGATTATATCGACTTATCAAAGAGATCGATCAAAGGCGGCCTGCTCTGCTGGTCTGCGCGAATCTTTCATCACACGGCTTCAAGCGACGACCACAACCACACCAACCCAGCCTCGGATCAAGGTTGGCCAGCTGCGGTATTTGGCCCACTTTGTTGGAANGCGACGACCACAACCACACCAACCCAGCCTCGGATCAAGGTTGGCCAGCTGCGGTATTTGGCCCACTTTGTTGGAAAGGAAACGTTCATTGGCTTACCTACATTTCTACGTCAGTCACGTCTGAGTGTGTGTCTATGGGCGTTTCCTTGACATCTCGTTTCTTACTTAACACATATTAATAAAAATTTTGTGTAAAAGAATGTAAAGATGCCTGGCCGAAATTTTTGATTTCTTTTAGAACGTGTCACGAAACTCATCGGTTCCGATTTACGTTACAAAATTCGCTATCACTTCCAAAATAATAGCAGGGCAATTTGTTTTATTAAATAAGCGTGTAAATTATTTATATTACCTACAATTTTTAAATATACTTTAATTACATAAATACTTAACAAAAAAGTCCTAGCGAAATTTAGTGTGTAAAAAGTTTTTAATGTTCTGTATATGTGTGTTTCTAGAGACGCATTTCGTCGACACATTTGAAATTTTTTCAAAACAAATTACATCATATTTTGTGCGTTTGAAATTCAAACGTGCGCGCTTATGTTTGCGCCTGCACTTTTGCAGGGTGGCATTTCCGGACACATGTTCCTTGACACAATATGCTTGTCTTCGCGTTATCTACCACCCATTCAACTTACGACCTCCAATTCCTGAACATACTATATTTGCTCTACCAAATAATCATACAAACATTGTTGAAGGGTCTACTTAAGCTGGACGCACAACCATCCATCGCACCGATCAGTCACCTGTCCGTCCGGCGGTCACGTGACCTTCANGTCTACTTAAGCTGGACGCACAACCATCCATCGCACCGATCAGTCACCTGTCCGTCCGGCGGTCACGTGACCTTCAACCAATCGCAGGGCGTTTTTTTCTATCTGTCCATCCGTCAAATATTTTCCAAACTTTAACTTTCGACGGGCGGACGGAGAAGCCACCGCCTTCTNTTTTCTATCTGTCCATCCGTCAAATATTTTCCAAACTTTAACTTTCGACGGGCGGACGGAGAAGCCACCGCCTTCTGACGACATTCCTTAGACGTGAATACGCACTTTGAAATAAAATGCAAGGTGGCGTGTCTGTGTTTATTTATCTTTGGTGGAAAATTCAGGAATTTTAAATGTTAAAAAAATTCAGTAGAAATTCTTATTATGTGAAAAAAATTATCTCGCCAAAATATTTCTGTCTTGAAAACGTATTTCCAATCAAAATATACCTCCAACGAAAGAAATATCGCGATGTTAAATTGACACACTGAAAATTTGCCGTACAGAAGGAATGACGGACGACGGATTATTGTGAATCGCTTTCAACTGACGTACGTGTGACCAACGAATGTGACGGACGATTGTGACTCCAGCTTTAGTTCTCTGCGTTCGATGAAATATGAGATTTGGGGACTCTCCTTAAGCAAATGTAAACTTTTATCTTAAAATATTTAAGTCTATTAAATATAGACATTAAAATTTTCGTTGAAACTCATTTATAATTATTATTTTACTTGATAAGTTTATTCTCCGTAATTTATAAAAAAGACAACACATCATAAAATGTTAAAACTATTAGTTGATTTATTTTTCTTAATGTCCCAGACTCTTTCGATTACTTACATAAATAATTGACCTGATTTGAATNATCTCTTCAGTTCTGCCCAAAAATATAATCTTTTATATTTTCAAAAACTCGTATTATGTTCAATACTGTAAACACCAGGATATTATTACTTTTATTTACAAACCACATTTAAAGAAAAATTAAACATCAGAATCAGTTGAATAAAAACACATATTTTATCGTGAATCGCATTCAGTGTAAATTAAATTTTGGAAGTTACTTACAGCATTTAATTTTATTTCTAACTGTTTTATTTGGTGAAGATTACGAAATAAGAGCAACTCACTCATAACCCACACATTCATAATTCACCACAAGTTGCGAAATATTATAATTAAAATAATTTAATATAGAGAAATTATTATTCTGTTAGACACAAATTTAATTCAAACTCTTGCCGTTGGCACAACACACTGAAATCGTAATTGGTACAGATTAAATAATTGACGGTTGCACATGGCGGGCGTATAGCTCGTTCATCTCGATGTTGCAACAGTAACATGAGTAACGTTGAGGACTCGGCAAGTGTGAGTCGTCTAGCCACCCCCTGTCCAACTACAAGCATTTCACGTTGGAAAGGTGTCTCTGCTAAGCTGAGCGGCCCCACGGAAGGTTGGGCGCCCAACCCACAAAGGGAAACCAGATCGGCGAGTTGATCCCCAAGCTGCCATTGAAACAGGTCTGGTGATTGCGTCTATTACTTTGAAATTGAGGTGGAAAGCGTACTTTATCATCATTTTAATTATACGAAGAAGCAGACACGTTTAAGCAAACGGTTTAGACTCAAACCTTCCGCCAGGTGGGGTAACCGGTTTGATCGCAGATCCTGGCAGGCGGAAGATTTTAGGTCGGTGATTCTCGCATGGGAAGCGTGCGGTAGTGCAGGGATTTCCGAGAGGTACTTCCGTTTCCTGTGCCATGTTCATTCTGCCACTGCTTCACACGTTTCATTTTCGACCTCGGGGGTCGTGGTGGCGCAGTGGCTAGGGCACTCGCCTCCCACCTAGGTGAGCCGGGTTCGATTCCCGGACGATGCCGCTGATCGGCGGGTTTTCTCGGGGATCNACGATGCTCCAAACTCACTTCGCTTCACCATCATCGGCTCTCAACACCCCGATGTTGAGAGTCACCAAAAACTCTGCACTCCACGCCATCTTCGACCTTGTCCATTCTTCGGGCTGGCCAAAACGATAAGTTTGCCTGTATGGTAGGGCAGCTGCCTATTGTCATTCTCGCTGACCCCACTCGAAGGTGGAAATGTGTAGATTAACGCTACATTAGTGACACTGTGAAGGAAGGAACTGCGATCTTATCCTTTAGTTTAAAGTGAATGCCAGTGGAATTAAGGGCGTCCAGGAGAGATAATTTGAAAATTGCGGAGTCAAGTTTTGGTAATTGCGGAATGTCAGACAATTTTAATTGCAGCGAGATTCAGGGGTGAAAACATTTCCATCGTCATTCCGTACTATGGGAAAAAAATCGAAGACGACGTCTGAGGAATTCTACGTTAGAAAACCAATTTATGGTGTAAAAGTTCCTGGGTTCGAATGCCCTGACAGGTATGCACGTCTGTGTGGCGATTTACTTGTAAGTTTAGGTATGATTTGGCGTTTAATTAGCTCCGTAAATAGCAATAAAGACACTTTTGGTGCCTTTGCATACGAAATCGTAATTTCTTACCTCCCATTTACGTTAAACGGGTTAATAATAAGAATTTAATTTACTAAAGAAAACGCACGGCAACAGGGGGGTTTACAGGACAGAGAGAGAGAGAGAGAGAGAGAGAGAGAGAGAGTAGGAGGAGAAGGAGGTTAATTAAAAGCTCTCAATAACAAATAAGCAAATATCCGGAAATTGTTATGGTTCTAGTTCACTGTACACATATAATACGAACATCATTCATGGGGTGGTTTTCCAAACACCGTCTTCCTTCACTCCTTACAGCGACGAAATGCCGTTCAACGGGTCCCACTTTCAATTTGAAAAGTTACTCGCACCAGTGACTCGCCTCTATTTCCACCTCCTCGTCGCTGTAAAACCTGTTATTCAGTCCTCGTATGCAGACACACCGGTAGTTTGGAACGGAACTGACGTGCCACGCCTGAAGGTGCTATCAGGAGGAAGGCGGATGGAGCACAATAGCCCGCGGTTGGACACGAGCCAGCGATCTTCAGCAAGTAGTCAGTGTTGTAAACCGTTATCTCATCAGCGCTATTGTTAAAAGTGAACAGCTGATGTAACCGTGACGCTGTTAACTGCAAATAATTTCATTGAAGCCACACGAGAGATAAAAATAAATTTTTTCTATAATTTGAAAATATTTTATGGTGTCCTGATACAATAAAAACGATAAGTAATTTTAAAGAAAATGCCTTTAACCATGTTATGTACCAAAAATATAATAAATTTGACTTGAAATTATAACCACTATAAATTCCAGAAAGTTATTTTAACACAATATGTAGTTTCAACTGAACATAAAGCCATATGTAAACTTACTATTAAATCGACACGCTCATATCTATACTTTTCACGGCATTCGAACCCTGGAACCTTCGCACCGTAAACCAGTGTTCTAACGTATTACGCCTCAGATATTGTCTTTGAGTTTTGTTTCTATATTATGGAATGATGACGGAGAAGTTTTTACCACTGAATATCTCTAGAACTACTATTTACCGACTTCCGCTATCACCAAAACTTGACCCTTCAATTTCCAGATCGTTTCAGTTCCACACGAATCTCCTTTTATCGGCGATGAAATGCTTTAATGTTTCGCCGACAGCGAGTTCAGTAGAAATAGAACAACGCGTTCAGACAACGAGGAATGGTGCTGTAGTTAAGTAACCTGAAGTGACTTGGGAAAATCACTGAAAACGAAATCAGGATGTCTAGACAGGGGGAAAAAAACCCCCGGGTCCTTCCGATTTGTTGTCTAGTGTATTACCCCTGCGCCATCTCGATTGGCAGAATTTAAACCAATAATTAAAGAATAACATGTTTAGGCCTACATAAATAAAACATTTCATTGAAGTAACAAGCATTCGAACAGATAGGGCTTTTTGTGATCACTAGGCTAATGTTTTAGCATCTAGTCCATCGATATTACAATCGAGTTATTTGTCACGGAAACAATAATTCCTATATAGTTGTTCAGAAATTTTTTTAAATCACATTTCAGTGCTATAGACATAAGTGCAATCAATCACTTTTAAGCAAACGCAGAAGTTTCTGCCAACTCTGTTACTGGTCAATTATCTACACTCAAATTAAACAACATAAATTTGATCCACATATGTGAGGTCTGCATTTAACCAGAGAAAACTGTATCACTGGGCTAAACGAATTCTCACATATTATTTCAGTGATTGGGTTTCACAGAGTTAATGGGTATTCATAGTCATCTATAATGAATTTCGCTACCACAGGCACAGATTTATCGGTGCATTTTCTCTGAGTAGCGTTAAGACTGGATCAAATAACTGATTCGCCTCTCAGAATGCTAGTGTGTAAAGTAATATCAACACAATTGTATTTTTAACATAGATTTATATTATCTATATTTTATTATGTTACGTTATAGATACGCTACTGGACTTGGGATCGCTACATCCACATGGTGCCAACCATTTCCAATAAAATAAATACCTACATCAAACATTCTTACAATGCAAAACAATTTTTCTTGTCATTACAACACAGGTGAACAATGAGAGCACTGTGAATAAGGTCAAGATTCAATTTTGTTGACACTGCAGGCTTCACACCTCTCTCTCTCTCTTCTCTGTTAATCTTGGCAAGTGTATTCCTCTGTTTGCTAGCCTAACATATTTTGTCACAGAATAATCTGACTTCTGCGGCCTCCTTGTGGACTGTACTTTTCACTCTTCCTTGAAGTGGCAACAGCTTTCTGACTGACAAGACCTTGCTCTACATAGCGACGAAACTCAAGAACGCTGACTGTCTCAAACATCGCATTGTACATTACAAAAGAACTGACAAATGCAATGTCCAACAAGCCAAAAAACAACCCATGACACCATTTTCTGGCCTTGCTATCTACACAGTGCAATGCTTGCAGACGATCAGCTAAATCTATTCCTTCCACATATTTATTATTGTCCGAGACAGCAGCTGGGCATTTTACCTCAACCTTGGAACCGTCCTTCACACCATGTCACTGTTGTTGTTTCCGACCCACGGAAATTAGAAACAATGTTCACAACTTTGTTATCCACCCATCGAACAACTCCAATCTCTAGAGAAGAAAACCTATGGTCATGTTCACCTCGATTCAGCTTTTCCTTGGAATTCATATTGTCTGGGAAACCCCTCCTGTTACCTGTAATAGTACAACATGCAAGGAATCCTTTATCCTGTAGCATCTCCAGCAAAGGGAGCTATGAAAAATAGCTATGAAAATACGCTATTCTTGGTTGTCCCCAAAACTGTTTTGTGAGTTGAAGAAAAACTCTCTCCCCTAGTCCAAAATCTTCGAATTCAGCCTCTACCTCTTCGTTATTTTCCTGATAAATTTCAAATTGAAGGGTGCCCCCTTTTTAGTCAGCTATTGCCCACAATTTGTAACCCCCTTTTGATTGGTTTCATGGGGTTACACTGCTTTAGGGAAGTGCGACCTTTGAAACAAATCACAGACTCGTCCACACTCAACTCTCGGGTTCCTTTATACACTTCAGGAAACTCTTCGTTAAGTGTGTCAATCATCGGCCTGAGCTGTTTATCTTTGTTGCGACGTGGCAGCAATTTGTTGTAATTGACATGGAGTGTCGACAGAATAGCTTCAAATCTGTCTCTGCTCATAGCCTCTGACACAAAACCTACATTCAGATCTCTGGCCGTGTTCCAGCAGTCTTTCCAGGACGGCAGCCTGTGGTAACCCATGAGAAAATTAATGCCGAAATAAAAGCAATAGTTCTTCTTCTTTCATGTTGAGTGTCTTACCTTGCTGTGTAGCATACATGTTTGTTTGATACACTATTGGCTGGAGAATTTCGTCAATAAGTATCTTGAATACATTTGTTAATATTTTGCGGTTGAATTTTTTTTTTCAATGGCACTTAAAAAACAACAACAGAATTTTGAACTTTGATAAAAATGTATAACAATTTTTTTTTAACCTTATAACTACTTTGTTACAATAACAGCATACCTATATCATCATCAAATGGTGGAATAATAGTTGCCATATATGTTTTTTTTCCACTTCTGATTCACCTCTAACTTTTTTTTGTGGTGGTGCTGAATATTTAGGATTTTGAGGGCTCAAATTCGGCAAGTCCAACTGAGCAGATGAACTGGTGTTACATAGAATCTTGGTGCTCTGCACAGATGTATTGGAGTAATTCTCTTCATCTGGCGTGTTTTCAAAACAAGCAGGTCCAAATATTCTGTCAGAATTAGGAAGTTTCAGACTCAGGTGCTGGGGAAGTGTTTTCATCACTACCGCCAATGCTCGATAAATCATCAGGTAACTCTTCAAATAAAATGTCATACATTTCACTTGGAGTTAGTGGTTTTACGTATTTTCGGGGCGTTTTACAACAATATAGTACACAACAGACAAATAAAAAAAAACGTTTCCCGATAGAACTAGAACACATACACTTCAAAATATTCAGTTTAGTTCTGAAGGGTCTTAAAAGTCCCGGTAAAGATTTTGTGCATAATTTTTTACACAAAGGAAATATCATAGTTTCCCATTGTTAGTGGTACTTACATAAAGGCCGTGCACAAGATAAATGTAACTATGATGCGTTAAATCGCATAAAAACAATAAGAAATGACGAATGAAAAGTGCGGGGAAAAAAACGTGCTAGAACAACAGCTCGTGCTGGTCAATATAACTGTTACGGCAACGGGAGTAACTGAAGACGCACATGCACTCTGAAGTCCCGACCGCCAGGAAGCGGCTTCAAACACATGTGTGCAATTTCAAGTGCCGCGTAAACATCGTGGGACTTGTAAGTCCCATCAGGCAGGAAAGGGTTAAAAGGCTCACACAGCAGACTGGAAAGACAGACCAGCATGTCATCTCGCGGCGACGTGTTCGCTGAGAATATCACTACCCAGACCTACATGCACGGGGTCGTGTGGCCGGACTGCACCGAGCCGGATGGTCGGCTCGTCGTACATCCACTCATCTTGGCCGTGCAGTAACCACTGTGACACGATGTGCGCAGGCGTGGATACGTACACGCCTGCCTGGTCCTGCCAGACGCACTACAGATACAGGAGATAGTCGTATCCTCTGCAGTCTGTGGGGCTTGATCTGCATTTGCAGGTCTCAACAAGAACCATTCGCTGCTGCATGAATGAGGTTGGGCTACAGGCGCGGCCTCCACTGTGCCGTTTGCCTTTGACCCCTCGGCATCGTGCGGCACGCCGTCAACGGTGCCAGGAACGTCAGCGTTGGACAGAGGAATAGCAATGTATCGTGTTCTCCGATGAATCCCGCTTCACTCTTAATGCAGATGATTGCCGCAGAAGGTTTTGGTGCAGCAGTGGGAAACGTAACGATTCCTCATTGATTCGTCAACTCCACACGTCCCAGACACCGGGTGTTTCGGTATGGAGTGCCATCAGTTATGACTCCAGGTTACGGCTCGTGGTTGTTGAAGGCACAGAGACAGCACAATGAGGTCCAGCGGCCCCATATCCCGCCATTTTTGTGCAGCACACCCAAAGTTGTCATGCAGGAAGATAATGCCCGTTCGCATACATCTCGTATTACCTAGCAGGCTCTACAAAGTGTGGACACCATTCCCTAGCCTTCCAGGTCTCCAGATCTGTCCCCTATCGAATACGTATAGGACGTGGTGTGGCGAAGTTTGCACCACCGTCAATCATCTGCCGAAGCACTGGTTGATCTACGTGTGCAGTCACAGGAAGCAAGTCGCATGTGCCTCAGGGCACTGTCCGCCACGTGTATGGTGTAATTCCTCGTCGCCTGTATAGCTGCGAGAGGATGCTCTGCCACATATTGAACGCGTGTGCTACAGAAAAACGCGCCCTCTATACGTGAAAGACTATCACTACTCAATTGTGCTATCGTATATGAGACTGTGATGGTTTCATAAAGTTTCATGTAAGGAAAGAGGGTGAAGCGATTTCCATGCCCAACAGTGTATTAACGTCTTATTATATTGCTTTTTGGTTTAGTACATTACATTTTTATATTATATCATGTTATGTCATGTGATAGTACACATTATATTATGTTATATTGCATTATATGTTAATTTTATTATATTATATCATTTTGTGTAACAATATGTTATGTTGCATTATCACTTCTCCTGTCGTATCTTATTTTATAATATTTTTATATAATCTGAACTTTTGCAATCACTGTTGTGTCGCAGCAGGACGCGGATCAGATCGCTTACCCCGTGGACACGCTATGTAGAGTTCCACGAGCGTACGGACACCATACCAGTTCAAGTGCGTTGTGATTTGCTTTCAGTAAATAAATACCACATGCAGCTATAAACATTTGTTATTGGAAAACGCAGCTTCTTCAGATATTTTAGTAACGAACAATAGTGGGCTTGTATGTTTGTATTAAGAATAAGTAGAAATTATTGTTACAGTCTATTCGCGGTTTCTTCAAGCCTTTGGAAAAAACACCCCATTTGTGAGGTGTTTGGTTGCTTTCTAAATATTGCATGTATCACAAGCGTTTTATACTTCTGTTAACATTAAAGAACCTCATTTTTGGTTAAAATTAAATTTTATTGATACTTTATCTATAAAATACAATATTTCATTTGCCATTAATATGAATAAAGAGAGAGAGAGAGAGAGAATAAATATGTTGGTAATGTCAAATAATAAACAGTTCTTATGCAAAATACTATTACAATGAATGCGCACGGATGCGGTGCGTTGGCCCTCTGTTGTAATTTTCTAAGCTTTGTTTCTATAAAGCGGAGGAATACCGTGGAAGTAGAACTTAAGCAGGGCTGCAGAAAAGTTGGAAGTGACAGGGAATGGACTATAGTGATCGCGTAGGTAAGGGCCTCAGTGAACTACTTTGTCCGCGGGACCAGTGCTCATTCGTTACCGAGAGCCGGTTTATTTCAAAACCGTTCGTCTCACCGGGGAGTGATGGGACCTGCCGCCACACAATGGGAGCTGCGGGGGCTTTCCCCCGGGGGCGCAAGGGCGACGGATGAAGCGTGGGGATCGCCTCTCTCGCGCTCTCCCGCCGGTGCAATGTGCAAGACGCTTGCAGCTGCATCCTGGAACACACCGTCGTCATCGGGCGTGAGAACACGAGCGCCACTTTCATAACTTCCCGACTGTACGTCCACAGCAAACTTGCAAACCAGATCGTCTCGTGTGATGAAGCAATGGCCTGGAGGGAAAGGGCTGCGAACATCATCGCAACTGACGCACAACTGCTCTCTTTCAAAATGTTGGCTCCCGAAAGAGATTAACCTCAGCTCTGCGTGCAGACAAAATCACGTGCGTGAAACGACGTTGCTTAACTGAAATGAGAACAGAAGCCACTCGGTACCTACTAAGCAGCGTATGAGAGCCTGCTTAACGTGCATAACGCAACTTAACCTCGCTGAATCCCTCCAGTATGAGATTCGCTTGTGTAAGTACAACACGGAGTCAATCGATCAAATGTAGTATATCTCCCACGGGCAAGGCGATAAACTGGCGTGCTGTCTCTTAGTCACACTCGCGTTCGGGAGGACCCGGGTTTGATTCCCGGCCCGGCCATCCACATCTTGTTTTTTTCCTGGTTTTACCGAAATCACTCCAGATAATGGCCGATGTCTTCCCCTGACGAGACTGCGGGCCAGAGGTTCCGTCTCTCAACTGTCTCGCTGTCGACGAGACATAAAGCCATGACCAACCAGCAGCGTGTTAACTATGGAACTGCGACTCTCTGTTATAGGTTATCCACGGAAAACTGACCACTTTCGAAAACTCTCCTTAAGATGCACTTACGCACATTGTGTATTCTTCCACCACATTTAAAATTAACATTGCCAGCCTGCTAACTTTGTTAATGCGTCAGCAGGTAAACCTGTAAAATTATTGGAAAAGTAAATATTTTAAAAATTTACTAATCTTTACGCTTATTTTTGTTAAAAAAAAAAGATAGAAGTCAAAATAAATCACCTCAGTATTTATAAAAAAAAAATTTACACATCGCTTTATCTCATCGTTAATACGTGGAACTATTTTCACTCCGTCGTTATGA
The DNA here is from genome assembly GCA_002778355.1 of Clitarchus hookeri. Classification (NCBI taxonomy): domain Eukaryota; kingdom Metazoa; phylum Arthropoda; class Insecta; order Phasmatodea; family Phasmatidae; genus Clitarchus; species Clitarchus hookeri. Next base: position 104,762 of record NQII01007590.1, read on the forward strand.
ATTTTATTGGGCGCATGGTGATCAGTATGCACGTTAAAATTTACAAGCAGGTAGTGGCAGTGACATTTTTCAGAGGTTGAGGTCGAAAGCACTCAGTTAACCGTAGAGCAGCCTATATGCACGAACGAACATAAATTAATATTACGTTGGCTATTCTGAGAGCAGTGCCGGCGCACATCAGACAAGCAGAAAATACGCGGATAAGAAAGAGTTCGCAGATTAATTAATACATTTTATTTTAAGTGGTCATAAAACGGCAGTTTTTAGTTTTAGAAACGAAACTTTGTGATAAAATAGTAATGTATAGGTGTTCAAAATGAGATGCACAATAAAACGATCCGTATCCAAATTTAAGGAAAAAATCGAAACCTTTTTCAAGTTTCCATACTCTCCAACCATGTGCTGCCATCTTGCGAGGGACAGGCGCGTCATCTGTTACAACACGCCCTTCCACGCTATCTATTATCCATATCCCGAACTACACCCAGAAACATATTATAGTTTTGTTGTTTAGAGTAACGTATTTACGCGCATATACAATTGGTTTTATTTTCCCGCGAGCTCTGTATAATTTTTAAAGTAACATATATTTCATGTACAACGATTTGGTGTACGAGTAATTTATATTCGGCCGGTAATCGTTCGTCTACGTAAATTATACGCCATATTGTTCTCTCGAAACCCATCTCCTTGTTTGCGTAGAAAGTTAGACACGCGTGAATAGTTTTTAAGCAATTCTAACGTTATTCCACGTCACATATTTCCAACTCGAATATATTAGGTATAACGTACAAAGTGTGATAATAGATACAACAGACCGTCTCGCAAATGTTAACCCAAATTCACTGTCTCGGACAAATTAAAAAAGAGTTAGCAAATATTTAATTATTTGCAACATTTTATATTTTTACTTTTATAACCTACTTATTTTTTTTAAACAGATGTCAGTCTTAAAATANGTTGTTGGCCCAACTTTTGTACAGTAAATTTAATAGTAAGTATAATAATTTTATTCAGTTTTATGATTTGTAAAAATTGATACTTAAGACTATGTGTCTGGATTATTTAAATTTACCATCGTGGTTTTGCTTTTGTTTAGTTATAACTATGTAACTAAGCCGCATGGAAAGGAATACAACTTTTTGACAAAGTAAATGTTTTATTACAACGATGATCATGCAAGCTTCTGTACATTACACATAAATTACGAAATTATGAATTCATATAAAATACCAAGAAATACTTGAAAAGGCCTTCGTTTTAATGTCAATATTTTTCTCCGTAAAAGAGCAATTTAAGGCGTATTTTTTACTTCTTACTCACTACGAAATCTCTATTACAGATAGGGAGGACGAAGAAGAAAAGTGAACGTGGTCGAGAATGTTTTAATTATAACATATTTACGATTAATTAAGAAATCCTTCAACTAAACTTTAAACTGCAAATACTTTGAAGGGCACAATCACTGATATGCTTGTCGCAAAGATGGTAGCTATTTAAGAAAAGAAACTTCATGACTTAACGTCGTAATACAAATGTTGACGTTTGAATTTGTGGACTCTTGAGATTTTTAATTTACTTTCCGTTTTCTATGCATTAAAATGTAATAATTGCCATATTAGTAAGATATTTACTTTTCTGTAATTCGCTCACCAGCTCTTTGTCCCTGCTCGCCNAAATGTAATAATTGCCATATTAGTAAGATATTTACTTTTCTGTAATTCGCTCACCAGCTCTTTGTCCCTGCTCGCCGTATATTGTCATTGTCATGCCGTGCAGGGACAAAGAGCAGATGCGCGGACTGTAGTTATGTCACAATTACACTTGATCTGCGCATGAATTAAGTCAGTGGGTCCACAGCAATGTTAATTATTACATGTGGCGGAAGGATACAAAAATGTACTGATAAAATATCGTAGACTGGGTTTAAAAAAACTCAAATGTCAACTAAAAGCGTTTTATATTTCTATTGTATCTTTAACAAATTAGCGAAGTAACGTGTCAAACGACTGATTTGTACACCAGCAGCGGTGCTCACTGAATACTGCTTACATCGTTAATTGAAGACATCAAAAAGTCCGGCCTGCTTTCTACTTCCTGCCGTTCCTTGTCCTTCCGCGGCTTGTAAAATATAAGATTGTTGTTTAACTAACGGCTTGCNTGCTTTCTACTTCCTGCCGTTCCTTGTCCTTCCGCGGCTTGTAAAATATAAGATTGTTGTTTAACTAACGGCTTGCAGGCAACTTCGTATCTATCAAATGGTACTACGCAGGACATAGAAACATATCGTATAAAATATGTTTACAAATAGTTTGCAGAATTAATAAATTCAAACATGGCACTTTCAAAGATATGTTAACAACACTGAGATATTCCTGTCTGAGGTATTCAGAAGCCGCACTAGAACTAATTATGTTAGTTAAGTTGTTAATTTTACTAGTTATACGTCTCTTTCATAGTATTCGAGAGAGTAAGTTTACTGGTCACCGACCACTTGACAATAAGCCACATTTTTTTTATACAAAGCGTTTCTACTTGGTTTAATTATATATATATATATATATATATATA
>NQII01007591.1:0-20206 GCA_002778355.1 Clitarchus hookeri
TACACAAGGGTCACAATGGAGCACCACGTTAACCCTGTCTGCTTCTCTTCGACCAGTTCTGTGGCTAATTGAGACCACCCTTTTAAATGATTCCAAAGTGTGTCCTCCACACTTTCCATCTCGGTAGTTCTGCCTAAAAATAGTTTCAGGCAGATCTGCATTGTCCTCGCATCGTGGCACATCATAGACAATTATTTTGGGGTCACGTCTCCTTGGCTCCTCCAATTTTAGTCCTAATGACTGGATTTTAGCCACATTGTTGATGCTTTGGAGGGTCTTCTCATCTCCTGCTTCCACTAAGACCCCCCCGCCTCGTATACCTCTTATATTTCTAATTTGGAGGCCCTCTCCTTTGGGATCGAATCCCTTCTTTAGTATTTTAGTATTATAATGATTGAGCAATATGATTTATGTTTATCTTCATTTCTAATGTAACATAAGGACATGAAACTGCGATAATCATAGGTGGCTGAATATTAATGTGAGCCACTGTATGTGCAAAGAGGAATTCAGTGATATAGCATATACAAGGGAAAGTAACACAGAAACACCAAGAAATAATGTGCAAATATGATTAAGTTAAGTGGGCCATGTTGCTTGCTGTAAGCAAGCAACATGCCGCTGTGACTCATCCTGGCGGGACCGCTTCCTTATAGCAGCGTACCGCTTACTTTAATGGGGCAAGGGGCACGGAATGCGATATTGACAAAGGTGAGCACTGCAGAGGAGAAAAGATGGGCAATGTGAGTGCAAATTTGATTAAATTTTATTCAGATACTAACGTAATTCAGGAGATTTGTTTCCTAGACATTAACTATACTGAGTAACGAGTGCGTACAGATGCACAACAAAATTAGAACAATGCAACCTAAGGAAAAATGCAATCGCATCCGCAGGCATAGTACAAAAGAGTACAGTTATGGTTGAAAAGTTTTACATTAAGTCTTTTCACATCATGTGCTCGATGTGTTTACCATCAGAAACAATACACATTTGCTTACGCACATGTAGCGAGCGACGAGCTACCTGAAGTGTTTCTGGTGAAATGCCTCTGCAAGTTGCCACAATGCGTTCCTGCATGTCTTCTGGCATCGTAGGAACCTTTTGGTACACCCTATCTTTCAGTGTTCCCCACAGGAAAAAATCTAGAGGTGTGAATCTAGAGTGAGCTGGCCATATTGCAACACCACCACACCCTAACCACCAGTTAAGAAACTTTTCATTTAACACTTGCCTCGCCACCAAAGCAAAATGCGCAGGACAACCATCATGCTGAAACCACATATCACGACATGCGATGAGTGGTATGTCTTCCAGAAGTTCCGGTATGGTCTCTCAGAGGAATAGGCTTACGTACAGACAGTCATTGTCTCTTGAATGAAGTATGGCCCTATGACATAGAGGGTGCAGAATGGGGTTTGGGGAGGGATTGAGGGAGGGGCCTTGACCACTGATTGGTCTGATCTGCTGGACCTGGTTCAGAGTATCTAATCCATTGTTACTTATCTGAGGAATATATGGCTCATTCTGCTGGGAACCTTAAAACTGCTTTGCTCATTTGAGGACTATATCGACACATTGTTCCCAGTTTTTAAATATTTTGGGGAAAAAACTGTTTTTGGGCAAAATTATTAATTCCTGAAGCGATTTTTGGAGTAAAACCAGGAATTTCGTCGATAACATAGCCACTCCAGGCTTCCGAGTGCGACCTCGGCTGTGATGTCAATCGAGTTGGCGGGCGGCTTTAAGCTCTGATACCAAAATGCCTGTGCCCGAAGGAACATTTTTATACTACTACCGGGTATTGTATTTTTATGATACCCATATAATTTGGGATTTCGTGTGGCATTATTACGGCAATGCACATGCTGAGAGAACAATCAACTTCAAATTATCCCGTATAATACGGGAGATGAAACTCGTGCTGTGTCGGCAATGCGACGAGTTTAAAAGTTCTAAATTTTAACCTCAGCGGCAGGCTCATATCCCGTGATTCCAACATTTCTAACGTAATGCTAGTGATGTTTACAAATATTGCTACATAAAAAAATGTAATTCAAATGAAATAAATATAAAAAAAATTTAGAACTAACATCACAGCACACGCACAAATATATATAGTAATATATGCATATTTTTTTCGGTGGATTGTTTAGGGTATTAACAAAAATTGTGCACTAATATTACTAATATTAACGACTCGTTAAAATGACATAATGATTGCACAATTACAAAATAATGTAAGAAATTAAAATAAATCATTTAAAAACCCCATATAATACAGATTTTGGCTCAAAATAATTATATCTACATAAAATGACAATTTCAGTACTCACTGCATAAGTGACCTATGTCACAACATTTAACTGGAATGATTATACCTCATAACCCCAAGTAAACAAAAATGAAATATTCCTTGTTGAATTCCAGATTCTACATCACGGTTTCTTGTAGCTTATTCTTTTCTCAGTATGGCACCCTTTTAGAGATTACATTTACAACATACATTTCCTTTGCCAAAAATATACTGTCTCATAAGTTATAATGTCTTCCGACTGCAACTAAGATAAAAATCTGTCAAAACACAAAAGACTATAAAGTATTGCAACTCTAGATAAGAGGCTTCTCGCTACCATTTATCCCCTCCCCCTCATCACTATGTGTAGCGCAATACAATTTGAATTCTTATCTTTGAAGCTGAAGCGCAACTTGGGGATGATCTTCTCAAACACACACAAACTGCATTTCTATCACAGTCAAAGATGAACTGGACTGCCTCAAGAGATATTGTCATGAACACATATTCTCAGTGTGTAGCCAGCATTCAGTCTCATGAATGACTATAACCCAGTCCAGAGACGAGGGTAATTCCCTCACCTTACACCAAAAAAGACGCAGATAGTGCTCAGTGGTACAAACAGACTCGCACACTCACTCATGTCTCTCGTCAAATATCGAAGTCCCATTATATAGATCGCTTCTAAAAATCTCTCTTTTGAACGAGCATTTTCGTTCCCATGCCGACACACGAGTGTCCAAGAACCACCTGAGAATCTAACTAAGAGTTAAATTTATCAGTGGTAAACTTGAGTTAATACAGTTTCGTTCCTTCATAAATTCTCGCAAGTCCCCAGATCTTTGACTTCTGTAGCGTTTCCCTCCTGAAAGAAACTCGTCACTTCCTACAACTACATCCTAACTATAAACTCCAAACAATATTCCACATGAATTTCCATATATTCGGGCAGCATCGCTCTTATCTCTCGAACATCATCTCCTTATTTAGCGCTGAAGCTGGTCGGCGTAGTCAAGAGTTGTAGATACGTCCACTTCTCGGCACACGAAGCGTGATCTGACCTCTGTCTAGTTCTTCACTAGTATGTATAGAGCCCTGACCCCCTTCCCTGTGAACCCCGCATCACTTTGAGCAGGGAACGAGGAAGAACAAGGCTAATCTAGAACAGCCTATTAGAATAACAGTTTCAGAGTTTTTCTGGCTGGCGCAAATAATTGAAGTTATAGAGATTTTCGCAGTTAAGAGTTTGAAAACAGCAACTCGCAAAGCACTTATGCTTTGCAAGTAATGGATGCAACCCGGCGATGCATCTTCCATGGAACATTTGCAGCTCATAACTGTTCAGAGCAGGTTTCCTCTCATCCCTCAAAATATCGTGTCAAATGTGTAGGTGTAAAGAAAATATTCCAGATGACAGAAAAATTCAGTATGTTATGCTCCTTGTGAAAACTCATGTAACCAAATGGCAAAATGTGATGAGAACACTCCTTCACATGAAATTATTTTAACATATTTACTTTTTCTTAAAATAAAGTGACCTCACTTGATGATGCCAAATGTCTACTTTTCGTTAGATGAATGGCAAATATAATGAAGAGGTGTAAATACACTAGTGTTTGTGCAAATGCAGTACCAAGAAAGATACATGTGATTAAAATTAACTTTGTACCACAGATTAGGTACATGACAATACACAATTGATTAGGATTACACATATGTACATTATCTCTGTCCTTGAGAATTCAGTATGGTGTGAAGCCCCCTGTTTTGAAATCAGAGGCCCTAAACACCATGGCATGGAATAAAAGAGGACCTGGATATGCTACTGGGGAATCTCCCTGCATGTGAATTGTATGCGAGTCCAGGAAGCATCAACAGTTGTTGAAGGAGGTCTGTGTCCGTGACGAACAAGTCACCGACCAACCATATCCCAGACATGTTCGATGGGTGACATGTCAGGTGAACACGTGGGCCAGGGAAGCAGTGGTGCCCATTATTCATTGAAGAAGGCTTGCACATTAATTGCCACATGTGGCCGGGTATTGTCCTGCTGAAATATGGTATGTGGAGTCGCCTGAAGGAGGGGCAGTACCTTGGTCTCTAAAACCTCTCTGATATAGCGGTTGCTGTTAAGATTGCCCTTAATATGTAGGAGTCGAGATCGCATGTTGTATCCAATGGCGTTTGTTCGCTATGCCACTCCACAATGCAGGCTGCCAGATTAGGACAGGTTGAAAAACGGAACTCGTCCGAAAACACTACATTTTGCCACTCAGCATGCCAGCGATGGCATTCACATGCCTATAGCAGTCTGAGGTGTTTGTGGTTTCTGGATAATGGAAGCCGACGCAATGGCATGCGTGCCACTGGTCCAGCCCGCAGCAGACGGCGTTAGACCGTCGACGCAGACAGGTCCACACCCGTTGCAGTGCTCCAGGGTCGAGTCAACTCTGTGAACGAGGCTGTACATCCGTTACGGCCATGCGGACAAGATTACGGTCATCCTGTTCTGTGGTCACATTGTGTGGTCCAGTACCCGCTCGTCACTGCGAACGACCCTCTTCTATCCACTGGTTCCACACACGCATCACTGTCGTAGCAGCATGCACTGTACGAGCCGAAATGCCACGGTATGACAAACCCGTTTCCCGNGAACGACCCTCTTCTATCCACTGGTGCCACACACACACACATCACTGTCGTAGCAGCATGACCTGTACGAGCCGAAATGTCATGGTATGACAAACCCATTTCCCAGAGACAGATCAGTTTGCCCCATTAGAACTCACTCGCATGCTGATATGGGGCCATTGAATGACGACGAGGCATACTGGCATTTACCATCACTTCGTTTGACGGCTCTTCACTGACTGAGCTTGGCATAATATGGACCTTACCGGTCACACATGAGAGGGTACTGCTGGGCCTTCATGTATGCCATCTCTCTGCAATCGTTTTCACTTATTTCTGGTACACTGCTCTATACATTCTCCGAGTTTGGATTCATTCGGGCAATTATTTCTGGGTGTTTCAATTTTCACAAACAATAGTGTAGTTTTCAATAAACCACTGTAACCCAATCCAAGCAAAACCAACCCTACCTAGCCCAATTTGAACTAGCCTAACAAAATTCAATCAAACTATCAACACAACATAATGCAACCCAAACAACCCTCAACCTAACATAATGCAAGATAAATCAACGTGCGAAAAAAGTGGTGTTCAAGATAAAAAAAATCAGAATATTGCTATCTTGGTGCCTATGCAAATGTGGAAAAAGTGAAGTAGAGGTAAATACGTGATACTAGAGCGCCCTTTTGATTGCAGCAGCAGCAAGCTGTGAAGTTGCTTAAGGAAGCTGCCACGTTTTATCTGTTTTGATTGGGGAAAATACTGAAAAGTGGTTAACCTTGAGAGTGAAAGTAAATGACCCATCGTTAACAGTTGTAAGGCTTGCAAACTAAGCACATACAAGCACAGTGAGGTGACTTGAGAGAGTTAAGTCATGCAGAATACCGACAAAATAGCGATTCGCACAAAAAAGGATAATAAATAAATAATATCACATAAGATAAAGGGAAACTTTTAGATATGATACAATGATATGCAAGTGACTCTCATGAGTTAGAGCTGTACCATTACTCAGCAAAAATGGAGAAATTTGAAATGCACTTATAAACTAGCTGTTTAGCGAGTTCGAGATGGAGATGCGATGGAATGCTAGGTCGGAAGGAAATAGAAGCAGCTCAAGAAAATGCACCAGCCATCAGCAATGCCTGCCACATTTACCACATGCGAAGGTCTCCGAGTGGTTCTGCCAGCAGTTGAGCCAGGGTCACCATGATTAATAGTTGACGAGGTTTCACCATATATTAAAGATGAGGTAGAAAGTTGTTCACCTTCTGCGCATTTCCCCAACATTGATTCACTCATCGCCAATGCAACCATCAAAGTCACATGGTCAACAGTGCATAATGTGTTAGTTAATGTTTGAATTTTAACAGGTGCAGTATTTTGTATTAATAAAATACTTTGACTTAATTGAATATACTATAGTTGCATAAAAAAATAGGATATAGGAGATGCAAAAAAAATCTCATAGCACTTTCTTATATAAACTGTGTTCTAACTTCAAATCCTATTGTTAATGTTGGTTTCTATCGTTCTCTTGGCAGAAAAGTAGCCCAATTTTGGAATGCAGAGTGTGGTTGGTGTGAAGCTTGCATATGCATGTTCTATGGGTTATTCATGGTTCCTGTGTCACTCATTAAGGTCTGGAAAGTGACTGTTGCTAGTAGTTACTGCCTGGGAACAGAGTTTACAAGAGCCAGTGTTGTGTTGCAGGGAGAAGTAATCAGCAGCCCAGTGAAGACAAAGGAAATAGTACTGATACGGCAGCCCCTGGGAGTCGTGTCCTTGATCACGCCGGTAAGACAATGCTTTACGCTCGAAGCTAGCGCCAGCGATCTCGATCTGTGAAATGTTACTCATTGAAAATTTTGCCAATTAGCTGCTTCTCACCATAGACTGAAGAAGAGATCACGTTCTTGTCTTGACACTGAATGAGTCCCACGATAGCTTTCAAAATAATCTGACTGAACAGTGACGTGGACTTAAGTTTTTCTCAACAGACACGAGCTTTTCTAAGAGTATAATATTTACTTTAACTTCAATATGTTGCTTTTTCGTCACAACTCTCGTAGACTTTTGTAAACAGTGTGCTGAAAACAGATCTAAACAAAGTCGGTCCAGATGTATGAAAGTTGTATAGTGTTGCTGCCAAAGCAGAGTATTTAGAGGATTCCAGTGGAACATTTTTCGTTGTTTCACTATAGAGTGAAAGTAATCTTTTTTTAATCCAAGAATGACAATATATTTCCAGTATAGCATGCTTCCTCTTCGAGAACATGACCTACATAAACGAACTTGGACGAAATAACGAAGATAACAAAGAAGAGCACAGAACATTTTCCTGGCGAACGAGCAAATGTTTCGGAAAATTTAATCTTTTCCGCTCTTCAGGCAGACTCTTTAAGACGGGAACAGATGCCACTTCCCGAAACGTCTCAAATGGTTCTTCAAGAACACTGCGCTTTTCTGTTCTGTTTTCGTTGTTCCAGTGTTCGTTTGTGTTTTCCTCCTTGTGTCATCCAGGATTTTTTCGTCTGTCTGTAAATACTGTCTCAGATGTTTGTTTACCCCTCCTTATTTTAGTCGAATCTATTTGTGAGATATTTTACTTAATTCCTCGTAGGATTTTTTTGTGTGTTTCAAAAATCTGTTGACAACAGCTAATCCTGTTTTTGTTTCAGTGTATGTTTTTGTATCTTTTTAATTTTCTGTGACGACATATATCTACAGTGGCTTATGACTCCAGTGATATTTCATTAAAATACTTACGCTCTTTGCAATATAACTATGCAAGGAACAGTTCACTTCTACACAAATAATGAGAATTGATAGAGCAGTAAACATGTGGTTTCAAGCAGTTTGATAATGTCCTTGATGGAAACCCGATTATAATATTTATGTGTGTGATGTATGAAAAGAAAAACCTAAGGCGGTGTTTCAAAATTATTCAATTAAAAGAGCATGGGACATAAACTAATGTTAAACATGGTAATTAAAATTTACATTTTTCTGGAAGCTGTTACAGAAAAACCAAGAAAAGGAATTCCCAGACAGCGACTAAGCCAACTTTGTAAAGACATATTTTGCCAGAGTGATGCACTCATGTCGACTTATTTCTGCACTACAATTTGAAAATTTACTTACAAGGCAAGATATCATACTAAAAGAATTCATTTTTAGTAAAATGTATTTGTTCCGAAAAGTGGCAAAACTCTTATGTAGGAATAACATTTTAGTTTTTCAATAATGGCATCCAATGACCTGTAGACTTCAGTTAACAATGTAACATTAATTTGTATCCTCTTCACTCTTATCAGTGAATTAGCTTTTGCAAACTAAAATACACTTTTTTTTTTCCAGCATGCATGGACAATATATAGGCGCTTTTCCACTGTATACTAGATCGCACTGTTCTGTTCGTACTGTAATTGTTCGTAAGAAAAAACCCCGATGATTGTTGACTATCCAGCATGACACACCAACTGCCAGGGACAGCGAACATGCAGTCGCACTTCACTTCGCGCAGGTGCCACACACAGACTAGACGGCAGCTCCATCATCAGTCTTCCTTAAAAGGGGCCACGATTGTGTAATGGTCAGACCACTCGCCTACAACCGAGGTGAGATTGTTGACAGATAGAAATTGCGAAGTTCTCAATGAAAATGCTGGAGTTAGTAAGTTATAACCAGACGATGAGAAGACAGAGAAGAACTTGCATGTGCAAGAAATATACATTACTAAAACAGTGAGGGCAGAGAACTGGAGAAGAAACGAATGTGTTATCTTTTTGATTCACTTACTCCAGGCCGCTAATGTTCTAACTATACATTCAAACAAATTGACAAATTGCTGCAATACACTGAATTTTACGAGGACATTAAAACTGTCGAAGAGCCAATTATTCTTTATTTTATGGTTTCGTTACATATCAATAATAACTTAGATCCAGGGAGGATTAGAGAAAGTAAAATGGGTTGGTGCTGTTGCAGTGGAATTTCCCACACGCGATGATCACGAGAAAGGCGGGGGCTGCCCTCGCCGCAGGCTGCACCTGTGTCATCAAGCCCGCTGAGGACACACCCCTCACGGCGCTCGCATTGGCCAAACTAGCTGCAGATGCTGGAGTGCCGCCTGGTGTAATCAACATCGTGACTTGTGACCGGCCCAACGCCCCGGCTGTGGGCCGCTTGCTGTGTGAGCACCCTCTCGTTGCTGGCATCTCCTTCACAGGTACCAACACACTCCACCTTTGCACTGGGGTTCTGCACACATCACCTTCACATGTACTGATAGTCCTTCAGTGTGACAGCCTTTAGCTACTAGTGGAACGAGCATGGGCTATGAACACATCACCTCCACATATATTTGGAAGCTTTCAGGATAAGAGACCATAGTTGATAATAGAAACATCTTGACGGAGCTGCAGTTGTCACTATGTATTATATGGAAAGCCTTCAGTGGGATGGGTTTAAAATGATCGTAGACGAGTCTGAAGGTTCTGCATACCTCATCCCATTCACCAGTATTGAAAGTTCTTTTGTAGAAGAGGTTTCAGCTGACAGCAGGGAGGTTGTGGGGTTCTGCACACCAATAGTTAGTCTGTTGTTTATAAGTAGGAAAGCATGACAGTTCTACACGCCTCATTTCTTCCAAAGATACTCAAATACCTTTATCACCAACTCCTGTGACTTATGGAAGTAAGAATGTGGATGGGTTGCACTCCTCATCACATATTGTGAGGTCATCATTATGAGTGCCTTTTATTGAGAGTATGGGATATCATGGAGGTTCTCTACACCTCATGGCTTATTTAGGTATCCTGAGGCCTCCACTATGAGAGATTAACAGCTACTATCAAGAGTATGGGAGAGCTGCAAATCTCATCACGTCCATAGGTACTGAGGTATCATCAATGTAAGGCACTATGACAGTAGGCATAATATGGGGGTTGTATTCACTTTATCACCTGCACATGTATTGAAAATGTATTGTTGAGAGTGTTTGTAGATAAGAGTAGGGAAAGCATTGTTTTTCTGCACACTTCTTCGCTTAAGAGATTTTATGTCACAGCCTCGATGTGGCTCATTGTGCAGGGCCTACATCTTACTAATATGACTGGAAGGTAGTATCCGGTTAGTGAATCTAGCATAACGAAGATGGCAGTTGCGAGAAACAGCCTTAATAAAAGAATCTGTAACAATTGTGATTCTAAATTCATCACTTACATTTGTATTCGAATGTAGGTATACATAAGGAGTAACTGTGTCTCAATAAAGAGAGCATTAGGGGTTCTACACAGCTCTCCACTTTCATATGTATCAATTATGTCTATGTTCGAGATCGCATCAGCATTACTTTTGAATCATAACCGGGTTCAGATTCTGGATAAGATGTGAACATGTGTGACACTTTTAGATATATGTTTTACTTGGTTTGGCATGGAAGCCTCCTCTGGTTAGTCTATCAGTATTAAAGGTAGCATCAAACAGTCAACCAAATAAAATATCAATGCATATTGGGATTTCTTCGGTACAATAGGCTCTAGGGGATATAAAGGATAGTACTAGGGGTTCGAGCTCTCTTAATTATTTGGTACAAGAAAATCTAGGTACTAAATAACTAATTAAACAGGGGCTTTGTGAAAGATCTCATCTCGTTCATAAATTAGTTTTCTTAACTTTCGGATTATGTCCAGTTCAGTAAGTTCAACTGCAAGTAAGGATGGGAATACTAATGGTGCCAGACGAAATACCACTGATTTAAAGTATTTTTATTATATAAGTTACAAATCAGAAAATTGTGATTCAAAGGAAATGCTAATATAATTAATATTTTTAGTATGTTATGTTAAGTCATTAATACGGAAGAAGAGTACATATTTAGAATTGCCCAAATTGGTTTATTGTTTTATAACTCGCCTTGATAATGGCTGCCAAAGGCTGTCACATGTGGTAACTGGAGGATGTACACACTCATATCAGGGTCCAAGATTGCATCTTTTCCATGTGAATTCTGATCGGAAACCGACAATTTTCAGTGCACTTCGCCTTTTTATTCGTGCTCGTGTTTCATAACGATTAACGGGATTTTTTTGTTAAGGTGGGTTCCTGGGTAGGTCGCCAAATGATGTGCATAAGTAGAAAATATTTTATTAAAATACCGCCCAACGTGTTAGAGTGAGGTCTGCTTACGAATAGCATTTAAGAAACGTTATGCGCCTGGATAATTTTTTTCCAGTTCCTACATTTCTCTTTAAAACAAACAGGCTTTGTAATAGTGGAAAAAAACTCAGTGTTTTCACAGCCACATCTAGGTTAGAACATTACAGTACAAAACATTAAAAAAGGAATAGGGACTACATCAAACCTTTATTTTTATTGATACATCATACAATGGTAGGGTATCCGCTAAAAGCCTCACAGAAGCACTTAATCGATGGCAAGACTACACGCCAGTTCAGTTCTTTGCGCGCAGAGGCGATAAGAGAGTTGATTCGCATGTATCGGTCGCCCCTAGCGCTCCCACGCTTTTGTGCCACAGAGTTGCAAAATTCCTTCAACCAGGTGACCACCTTAATGTGTGTTTCTAGTATCTGCGATATTAATGGCATATTTTCATCATGTCAGGTCCTCTAACGGAATATCGTCTTCCAGTTATGTATGCTACCTGTAGGACTGAACAATGTGCCACCTCAAATATGTGTTACAATAAAAGTAAAAATTATACTTTTTGTGGAACTAAGAAACCCATACTTTCCATTCCTTTTCCCTTGTAAAACTTACATTGTGTGCAATAATGTTATTAAAAGTTATACATGGTTATGATTAGTGTATTTTTTTATGAACTTAAACAAAAAGACAGTATGTTTTTTGAATAGCAGATAAATAGATGCAATGCTGTGCAACGCCTTTTTATGCGGAAGTGTTGCACATAAAATACCCAATATTTGGATTTCCTTAGTTGCCAGTCACCAACATTTCTCCCCCTTAAAAGTGAGAGCAAATGTTTCTAATTATCACATATCAACACTTTGCTAAGACAAGTGTCGCAATTTTTTTTTTTTTTTTTTTAAGGATGTTTACGAATATGACATTTCTGTCATGCCAGCATCATTAGGTGATGAATATGTTGTTTGCCAGGTTCTACGGCTGTTGGGAAGTTGCTGTATAAAAATTGTGCTTCTGGCATAAAAAGAATATCTCTGGAACTCGGTGGCAATGCACCATTCATCGTGTTCTCTGGAGCGGACCTGGACAAGGCAGTGGAGGGCGCAGTTGCTTGCAAGTTCCGGAACTCTGGGCAGGTGAAGGGCAAATGTGTGTGTCGTGATGATGAATGATGATGTATTATAGATGTGAACGTGATGAGGCTGTGCTGAATTTTGCATTATAGATCAATAATTTGGCCTTTAAAAGAAATTTAATAGGTTAGTCTATTTTCGTGTAGATTGTTCTTTCTCTTCCGATATGATATGTATTAGGCACACATGTCGAAATAATAGCTGTAAAACGATAATTTTGGCCATGACAGCTAATACATATTGTGCAATGTTTCTAATGATAGTGATCAGGTTTGAAATTATGTCTTATTGTTGATTTAATAATTAATAATCCTGGAAGTAACATTTTTTCTTCAGTTGTTACAGTATAAAAAAATGCTTCGTAATTTTTTATTTGATTTAAATTCTGTCTTACAGTTAATTAAGCGAATTATAATGTATTAAAATAACTTTGTTTCATTGCACTACTGGTACACATTTCCTACTTAGAACTCTCAAAAAATAACAACAAGAAATGTTCGTAAACAAACGTTAGGTTTTTAAATGGGTGATTCTACAATTAGGAGGACAGTTTTATGTCTCAACTATGTAAAATGACATGCTGGTAGAGGAATTTCACAAAAATGTCCATAATGAAGGCCTAAATTCCTTTATTATCTCCAAATGATCTTGGAAAAGTGTTACAAAATAAGAAGAATTTTTTAATATATATGTCTCTCACATCAACTGAGGAATATTCAATGGAATATTCTCCCAAATGTTATTTCATTTTTCTGAAGTAAGCATATTTGTACTTCAATATAAGTGTAACTATTTAATATTATTATAAATAAAAATTTGTTCATTAATAAAATAGTAATGAGGAGTTATAAAATGTTGTACCTCAAGTTCTATGGCTTTAGCATGGAGAATGTAATTTTGATCATAGGAAAGAAGAAATGGTTTTTGTCTGTGGCATAATAGTATGTGTGGCAGCACTGATCCAAACTACAATTAGTGACAGTTAAAGTCAGGTCTAAATCTGGGTTTACAATAAAAAAAATAGGTGTTAAATTATTGGTTAATATATGTACAGAAGAAACATGTGTGTATTTGCACATGTATTGGTTTCCAATGGTACATAGCAGGCCATGTGCGTTTTTTGGGATTTACTTAAGCATTAAAAGAAATAGTTATATTTTATATCTTAAGTAAAACTTATGAGGTGACGACCAATCAGAACACGACGTCTCTAACATTATCCACCCCCGACCACTTGTCAAGTTGTAGGCGGGAGAATCCTTAAAAAATATAGAGTTTGGGGACAGTGTTCAACTGTTTTGCCTAGGAAGTTTTTTTTAATCAAATTCAAATTGCCTCACAACTTTCAGCTAGAATAAAGTCAGTTTGTCAAGGATTTGTTGAAAACGAAGTTCAGTCATTCTTAGGAAATGATGAAAACTCAAAACTCTGCCCAGGGAAGAGAGATATTATAAGGAAAGAAGCAGCTTGTAAACAAAAATGCTCTTTGAATAACACACTGAAGGATCTTCATGCCAAGTTTGTAAGAAACAACATGGATATAATCGTGGCTCTTTTCTGCAGGTTCAGGCCTCTCTGGATTGTCAAAGCAAATGTAAGTGATTGTGATACTTGTATGTGTAAAACACACGAAAATATTAAACTTATGGACCAGAATCTTCACTTGCTCAAAATGGTAAAGTAAAATAGAATTGGTTCCTTAAACGCTTTGACCTGTGAAGATGGAAGATGCTAAAACCATTTCAAAAAAATTGCTCCAAACGCAAACAAGATGTGGTATTGTATTCCGAATGTGATTCTCGCATTATCACAGATTTTAAGCAGTGGACAACAGAAAAAGAAACTCGAATTAGTAGCAAGACTAAGAAATATATCACAGTTAGGATAACAAGCAAGAAAACCATACCCTGTGCAGTTGGAGTGCTCATTAGAAAATTCGAAGAATTCTATTAACCTTTCCTTCTACATAAGATAAAATAAAAACAAAGCTATCAAAGAATTGAAGTCAAAACTCACTTGGAAGGATTTAGTTATTCATGTCGATTTTTCAAATAATTTCCTATAAATATATTTGTCTGAAATATAGCCCATTCCCTTTGGTGCATCACACCAACAGATTGCATTGAATCCCTGTGTTGTTTACTCACAGGATTTCAAGGAGTCCTTTGCTACTGTGATGCCAGCACTAGATCGTTCAGCTCCTACTGTAATAAAACATTTAAAGTGAGTTCTAGAGAAATACCTAAAACAGCACCCAGAGGTGGACAGTTTGCACTTCTTGCCAGACAGTGTAAGTTCACAATATAGAAACAAAAAAGTTTTTCATCTTACATCATCACAGATCCCTGAATTCTTTCCGCAACTGAAAAGCCAAACTTGAAACTATTCAGAAGCCAGTCACTGCAAAGTTGCCCCTGAAGAGGATGGCGGTGCACTGAAACAAACTGCCGATGAAGCTGTCGCTCAATGTAAAGACATTCACAACTTTGAAAAATATTTTAAACTCTTGAAGTCTAATGTACAAAAATTTTATTATTGCAGATAACAGAAGAGTTTATTGTCGCGGAACAGAACCTTCTATTAGACAGCACTTTGACGTGGACCACTCCTGCATGGTCTGGCACAGCCACTATCATCAAGTGATCGGCCCTCAGTCGCTGCACCAGAGTGGCCCGCGAAACACGCTCGTCGTACGCACTGATGGATGTCCGCATCGTTCACTTGGGAACCGGTCATGACCCGATACCGAGTGATCCAACTGAGTGCCTGTGGTGTCCCAAGAGAGATCTGTGTAATTAGAATAGGAATCAAATGTTAGAATGTGTATTAGAAGGCATTAGAATTTATCGCCCACAGGTAAATGTTCGTGAAATTCGCCCTTAGGGGATTGTGAAGTAATCGCAGAATAAATGCATGCCACATGCATATTTAATGAGGTGTAAAGTAGCAAGGCTAGGGTGTTTGAAGTGTTGTATATAATTTTCCGAGTGCAATTGTGTGTCGAATCAAGCAAATTAGTGAGATGGGAAATAATTAGTCTTTCTTTCAACCTGACCGTTCCGGTCGTAGAGTGCCCCAAAACTTAACAGACATAAATTTCTCGCATGCTCTGCAAGGCATCACATAATCATGTTTTGTATTTCAGTTAGTGCTTAATTAAGAACTCTTAACTTTCTACAGGATTAAGAAAACTCACTCAGAATGTTTCAGTGTTTTATGTGTAATTTTTCAAGTTATATGTTAATGTGATCAGTTAATTAAATTACGTCGCGGGGTGGAGCGAGCTCTCAGCAAGTACACCGCTCGCTCGCGCCATCTCCAGTATTCTGATTCCAAGGGTCTTAGGTGCTGCACGTGCGTCGCATCGTGGGGAACTTTCATGCTTTGTTCTGAGCACTTTACTCCAATAGGATAACATAATTTACTGGAACTTTTATTTAGCTTACCAACAGTCTTCCCTGTGTTCGCAGCACCCCTCCACCAGCTCACTTTACCGACCCCAGAGGTTTAACTATTGTAAGTTTTCGTTCCATTCTTGGCACTTTTGTACAGTAATGGTCGCTGGTAGGCCTTGTGAGTTAGGTCCACTTTGATTTGCATTGTATACATGTAACTGTGTTCCCTATTCGGCAATGTAATTTACTTGAGTTAACCAAAATTTGTGAGTTCTCATTTAGTGTTGTATTTCGGGTGCTCGCCATATCCAGGAAGTCATCGATGCCTCAAAGAGGCATCCTTCATTTGTAAGGTAAAAGTTAATACTAAGGCGTGCTTTGGAGCTTGAATACCTCGGCAATATATTACGTTTTCCTATCAATTTAAACTGTGTATGTCAGGGGATACAGCCACATGGTCGTTTGGCCCACGATCCTGAGAACTGTGACTTTGTGCTCACCCAGTGAGCTGGCGCCCATTCTATTAGAAATAGGAATATTATGTAATGTTGTGACTTTTCTTAACATAGTCGCCAGACGATGTTCACATTACTATCCCCGACCACTCAGGTAACGTTAACTTCAACAATCCACAAAAATTATAGCTGTATGCAAGTACACCAAGTCTGTTGGACCATTTGAGAAAAAAAGATTATGTTTAGGGCACCAAGCTGCTTTTCCTGTGGAACTGGGGTTTGTTTTTCCTCATTATCATATTGTGACAAAAACGAAGAACCCTCCAGTGGTGGACCAAACACCCATGAAAACCACTGTGCATGTTGTAGATTTTTTTGCAGTGTCTTTCCAGGATAATTGGTATCCTGGTAAGTCTGTATTTACTTCACTTTTATATCTCTCACTTGATTCTTAATTTTTGTAAACTTATTGTGATTTTCCCATTTTGTGCTTATAATTACCTGTCTTCTGTTCTTCCAGAAGAGATAAAACAAATTGATGATGAGATGGCAGTTATCCATTTTATGGAAAGGAAAAGGAAGTACAGAAGCTTTTTCAAATAGCCGGAGAGGCATCCAGATGAGCAACGGATAGGTGTCAGGGAGTTCCTTGGTTGTCTACCTAAGCCTATGCCTGTCAATCCATTTCGGATGAACTACTATGAGTTCAAGAGCTCTGAAGTCGTTGACAAAAATTCTGAAACATTTTGTAAAGTAGCTTTTCTGACCAGACAAAAATACATTCATTTACTTTTTATAAAATTCTTAGTAACAATTTCCATGTATACCTAAAGTCTTAGAACCTAATTACTAAACACTATGGCAAAGTCAGTTATTTTGGCATTTATTGTTTTATACCCTGTTTTTATAAAAGGTCCCCATGTTTTTATTAAGGATTGTGTCATTAACATGGATGGCATGTCATTAGCATGTTGCATTAAATTTTAAATAATTAATAAAACAGCTGTTTGTGAAAAATCATCGCAATATAACATGCATAGTACTAAGAATTTTTTTTTTCGTATTTCTTTTTCTATGTACAAAAAAAATGTTATGTTAAAAATTTCTCTTAATCGTAGAATCATCTATATGTTCTTAATTCATGCAGTGTGTCAAATATATATGTCACATCCATTGAGAAAAATGTAAATTGCAGACATGTATCAGTGCAAACAAGTTTCTGGTACAAGAAGATGTCTATGACCAGTTTATCAACAAACTGGAGAAGAAAATGAAGGATCTGTCTGTTGGGGATCCTTTTGCTCCAGGTGTGCAAATAGGACCACTCATCAACCTGTCTCAGACTGCTAAGGTAAATTTAGAGAAATTGCTTTTTTCCATGTCTACGAATTTTTTTAATGTTAAGACATAAAATTTGCAATGCATTTATATGTTTGCACAAAGTTGGTCCCATCACACAACCAACGTATTTTGTCAGAATGTTCGAATGGCCTTCTAAATAAAAAACATGGGTGCGTGTACTTTTGTACGCGCGTTAGAACTTATACTTCTTTGGCGTGACTAAAATAAAATTTTATTATGTATGCAAATAATTTATGTAAGTAGGAAAACGATAAAATGACCGAAGAAAGAAACGCGCCAAAAGAAGTATAACTTCAAAAACCTAAGTGTGAGAAATAATACTCTTAAGCTCTCTTACTAAGCAAATATAACAATTTGTATTTAAGTGTTGGGTCATACCCCTTCTATGTTCACTGTTGAATTTCGTTACACTATGCATGCGCAACTTCCGTTCCACAATAAACTTTTACCTTCAACGCGCTAAAAGAAGTATAACTTCAAAAATTGTTCATACTCACGGTAGGTTGTTTAGGCTTTCTTCGACAGTTATGCGATTTTGGTTATACAAGGTCTCATAATGAAATCACTCCAATTTACATGTCCTACTAGTTTTATGTATTGATATGAAATCAAATTGTCATTACAATTACTGCAATAATACTAAAGTTGTCCCATTCGCAAGTGTTGCTCAACTTATGCACCATTCACTGTAAACATGTCACGTCTTCCCAATGATTATATCCAATCCAAATCAGCAGTCACAATGGATGTCCTCTACGAATTTATAACAGGAGCACCATACGCCGATTTTATGCTATTAATCAAATTGTTCGCTATAATATTGTTAACATGTCATGACCTGTTGGGCCAATGTCATTGCCCAGTCAAACTCAGCACTGTTGTGACGGAGATACTCTAGAAGCATAAAATGTGAGGAGAACCATATGCCGACTTTATACTATACATACAGTTGTATACTTCTATAGTTAGACATTGTGCAACTAACAACATGGTAAAGCACGTGAAAGCAGCTCGATGGCATTCCAACACACAAGATAGACAAGTAACTGACCTCCTGAATGTACTTTCCAAACGATTGGGCGAAGTGGGCCAGTATCGTGGGCCCGTCGGTCACCAGACATATAACCACTGGATTTCTTCCTGTGTGGTTGCATGAAATTCGAAGTGTACTTGCATGGGAAACCAGTGAATAATTAGTACCGGCAGTAGACGACACTTAAGGCATGACGTCAGTTGTATTATTGCTGATGCTGACTGGATAAAGTCAACAAATCAACATTGCCATTACATATTTACAGCATTGTGGAAAAACAATAGGGATTTTCCTGGAAAATCAATTACACATTTAATGATTCCATTAAAATAATTAACGCGTATAATACTACCATGCAAAATATAACTCCCCAGCTCACTTTATTTTTCAAATTATCACACTTTCAAAATGTACAATTTCTAAACTCTTTTATAAATATTCAAAACAGGATGCTGTTGGGTAACGAGCGCATCATGTAGTTGAACATGTTTTGCTTTTGATATTGCTATCTTAATGTCAGCATGCGCACGTACGCATTTTACGCCGGTTGCTGTGGATTACAGAGAAACTTTGAAAAAGGGATGAAATAATATTTGGAAATGCACGTTTCTTGCAAAATTTACTGATACCTCTAACATAATTTTGCTTCAATTGTCGCCGCCTTCGTCGATGTTTGAAATGTAGTTGATATTTCAAAACACCATTTTATACAGCAATGGGCAATGAATTTAATCTTGTAGGTAAATATTTTATTCAAGAACCTTTCTCTCACGAATAACCACTTTTCTTTTAGGCTCATGTCGTTATGCTTACATTCAATATTTTCCTGCAAACACATACCTCACAATTCTCAAAAACGGGAAGCCTTTTGTGGCCACATTTTACGAACCTTCTTTATCAAAATACGAGTTTTATTAAAGAAATATTTTTAACAGTCGTAAACAGGAGTGTATAACCTAACAAATTATGAAACAACTTTCAACGATTACATTATTGATATATATNCATTTTCCATATCAGTAGTATAATTTACACTTTTTTTTATGTGCAATGTAAGAAAGGGTTTTGCCCAGGGAACCAGTGTAATTGTAGTGTAGAGCCCTTCCGACCGGAGGTACTTTCGGGCTAATCATGAGTGTGGGGCAAGATGGTGTGGGCTGCTGGGTGATGAAATCAGTTTATGAACAGAGGGCGTACCAGCAGTTGGAGGTCCGGTACGCATGAAGCGGAAAATAAAATTGGGCGAAGTGTATGTGATGCATATAAGAGAAGTAGGAGTGAAGACAAAGTTGGGGATCAGGGACAATGGGCGTTGATAAGTGGATGGCACAATGTCACATCAGCCTTGGCCATCGTCATCGGCGTCCCCTCCTCGGCGTCCCTCCGGAGATGTTGAGTGGAGAGAATCAGCCGGCGAGGAAGGGTGGTTGGTCAATTGGGAGAAGGGGGGGTAGTCTTTGAATGGTGGAGTTGGTGAGGTCACATGCACAGGAATGGGTGAAGCGGTTGGTGGGGTTGGCTAGAACGGTGTAGAAATGAGGAAGGTGAGTAGAGGCGAGCACCTGGTCGCAGTGAATGGGGAGGGGGAGGCGAACGACGAGTCTGAGAGAACGGAAGTAGATGTGGGTGAAGGGATAAAGAATGTGCTTGGTGATGTGAGACCAGGTGAGGCAGGTGTATGTAATGATATGGAGAATGAATGTGAGGAAGAGGGTAAGGTCCCAGAGGGGGGG
>NQII01007591.1:20520-48968 GCA_002778355.1 Clitarchus hookeri
GGGGGGGGGGGGTGAAGACCATAGTAGTGATGGAGAAAGAAGAAAATGGCGGTGGATTTTTAATGGTTTAGACCGATGGGCGTGAAGCTGGATGTTGAGGGTGGTGAGGCCGCGACTGAGGTGGTTGCTGAGCATGTGTTCATTGATGAAGGAAGAGGGGAGACAAATGCCACCGGCGTATTGCACGATGTGGGTGGCGGGAGGGACTTTAAGGTCTGCGATGTGGAGGGCGAAGAGGAGAGGGCTTAGGACAGAGTCTTGCGGAACTCCGGCTGGAATGTGGCGGCGGTGAGAGAGCAAGATGTCCACCCACACCTTGTAGGAGAGATCCTGCAGGAACGAGCAGACGAGATGTGTGAGATGAGGTGGGATGTCCATGGCGGAGAGGCGGGTGACAAGTTGATGATGAGGGACAGACTCGAAGGCTCTGGCAAGGTCAAGGAATACCATGCCTGTGTGCTGGCATCGTGAGAACCCAGTCACGACGACGCATTCCACACAGGCGATGGCATGGGTGGTGGAATGGTGGGCACGGAAACAAAATTAGTGATTGGGGAGGATGTTGGCGGCGGAAACGGCACGGAGGAGGCGATGGTGGATGACCTTCTCGGCAACTTTGGAGATTATGGGGAGTAGATAAATGGGTTTATATGAAGAGGAGAGGTAAGGGGGCTTGGCAGGCCTCGGGATGGGGACGACTATGGCGGATTTCCAGGGATTTGAAAAGTGAGAGTCGATTAAAATGGCGTTAATGAGGCAGGCGAGGAATACGGAGGCTCGTGGCTGCAGTGGGACGTGCGGCCCCGCCTGGAGGCATGTCATTCCCTCCCCATTGTCTTCATATTGCCCAGCACCCAGCAGCCAAACATAGTGTTTTTCCCTTACATGTTCCATAGCTCCACAAGACACATTGGTATTGGAAGGAGTAGTTATATGATGTATTGTGTGTTTCTTTTCTCAATAAAGGTAGGTGGCAAGGGAGATTCCCCCCCCCTTCCTCTTCAGTAAGTGTCTAATGGCAGCGGCATGTAAACGCTCATAACCATTTTCTAAATTTTTCGTTGATGATCCTATGTTTAGTTTGTTTTTAAAGGCTGTAAATTGTCGTCGTGAATAATCATAATCTAGACAAGCAAAAACTCTCAGAGTTCTGGCTTCCCCTTTACCAACTTGATAAACTTAAACTCTCGTGCTTTGTGCTCTTGTGTTAACGTAATTCAAATTAATTTCAATATGTCTTTTGGCAACCTCAAAATTATGTCTTTAATTATTTTATGCCTTTGTTAGCTTGCCGGCCCATTCCGGTCTAGGTAACATAAGGGATCATAAAAACTAATAAATATCCAGACAGACTCAGAAACTTTAGATACAGAAACTAACTTCTCGGAATATTTTCGCGATTTATTTCAGTGTCTCTTGTATGTTTAATTATGCCTTACAGTGTACTTGTTGTGTATTTTGTGTATATAAATTTCCCTCTCCGAGTTGGTGGAAGATCACCATCTGGTGCCTGGCCATCTTGCTCCAACACATTAGTCACGAATTAGCACGCATAGGGAGTACAGGCGCATCGCTTCGCGGGAGCCTTCAACTTTGTTCGAACTTAATATAGTTCTCAATAGTGAGATGTAGCATACAGGAACCATTGTGTTTTCTTAAATTACTCCACTCAAGTGATTGTTAACCTATCTCCATCAAACTCACCATCCCCGAGATGTGATTCATTTAATTTGTGCCTCATACGTAATGGTATTTTTCTCCGCATCGGCCTATGGCAGGCCTAAATGCTATTTCCACATAAGTCTCGGGTTGTTGTATTGGATGTACAGTGTTTTGTCGCTTTCGTCAATATAGCAACTGCTGATCTGAGTCTCTGTTCTTTTATTAAGTACTACGTAAGTATCTTCGTGACCTGGCTCACTCCAGGCACTTCACTTCTATGCCTAGTGCTCTTACCGAGGTTGTATGAGTGTGTAGGAAACATTGACTTAACATAATTAGACATGTGCATTGTGAGGGGACCACCACATGGCTGACGACCCGCCACCTCCCGGAGGAGAAGAGTCCGCGTTCTCTCCTGTGATAAATGAGCTGGCCCCCTAACGGTAAATGTTCAGTTTCGCTGTACGTAAAAACATTTATCATAAAGTTCCGCGTCATGTGTAAAGGTTTGTCTCTAATCTGGCGCATTCTTGCCCCTCACTCGACCCACAACCTTGTCACATTCATGTGATACAGTTTTTTCTTCTAAAGATTACTCGCTAATTGTATGAGGTTAATTTCAGACAGTGTGTTGTGTAAAATCTTAATATTTTGTTGGTACACAATAAATGTAAATTATATTGTCTATTGTACATTTTTAAAAAATTTTTGAATATTTTTTTATAGTAGTAATTGTTTTTCTTAGAGCTATCAAGGAGTATGCCAGGGCACATAATAATCTGATATTCCAGGTTATTGGTATGGTCAATGATGCGATCGAGAAAGGAGCTGAGGTGAGGCTTGGAGGTAAACTGGCCACATCACTGGGAAAGAGATTCTGCGAGCCAACACTCCTCCTCAAGATCAACCCCACGATGGTCTGCTACAATCAAGAGATATTTGGTCCAGTAGTTTTGTGTTTAAAGTAGGTATTACTTACAGTGTAAATGTCAGTTATTATTGTTATTGTGGACAAGTGTTTTCTGTGCGTAGAGACCATAACAGTGCCAACAAATAACCAATAAATTAAGAACTACCATTTTAAAATCAAGTTTTTAAAATTATTGGTGCGTAGTTCTCATATCCATGCTCTGCTGATAAATCAATGGTATGCTATTTTCTGCACCTGAGCCTTTTAAATAGCCACAAAATTAGGTGGCACATATGTACAAAAGATTGGCATACTAATATTTGTACAGTATTTAAAAGGTTTACATATTTGCATTAATTATGAAAATTCTGTCACAATTTAAGTAATACACTCACTGATTTGATGTGCTGTATAAATTTGCATGCCAAGAAGGGAATATTAAAACCAAATAAGATTATGTTGGTGTGTTGGTATAGACAGAAGGAAGAACTAATTAAAATATGATTTTATGATGACATTTTTTAACCGAAATGCAATCGAGAAGAAGGGTACATTAGTACATAACCAGACAACCAAGTGCCTGGATACTGCCACAGATACGATCAAGCAAGTATTCAAACAAACTCCTTATTGTTTCCTGGGAAATATTAATTCTCATTTGTTGCCAATTTTGCTCTACATCGCAAACACTTCTTCATGGAAGCAGCTGGCCTCCCAACCAGTCCCCCAAATGTTTGATGGGTGGCATATTAGGTGACTATGCTGGCTACAGAAGCGCTGAAACATGACACACACTACTGGGAAAACAAAATCTGTGAACACTGAGTGTTATCGGCCTGTAAACTGGCTCCTGAGTGCTCAGGTATAAATAGGAAGCACACTGGGCAGACATGTGTCTATAAACTACTTCTGTGCATACAGTGATCCTCGAAAAACTGCCCTCCCACGAAGGCTAACCAGGTTCGATTTCCAGTTGGGTCACTTCCTGATTTTCACTTGTAGGAATCATGCTGGACGAAGCTGCTAGTCGGAAGGTTTTCTCGGAGATCTCCCATTTCCCCTGCACTTGCATTCTGGCAGTGATCCATGTCCACCAAATTTTACCCTCATCTTCCCTTGGAACTTTGATGTTAAGAGCTGCCCAAACATCTCCACATTGCTCCACTTGAAACACTATAGTAGCTGGGGACATGTTTCACTATAAACTGAGAAAGGGATTGTACTTCACATCAGTAGTCTGTTATTCCTCAACAACAAGGCACCAGTCTGAATAATTTCGCATTGCTTGCTGTCGAAACAACTGTAAACAAAAATGAAGATCATGATGCATTGTAAGGATCACATATTTGTCTTTTGTGGATGTCTGTAAATGCTTCTGCTATAAATATATTTGTAATTTATGTGTATTTTAATTACACACTTTTTCCCTGAAATCAAAACACTTAATTTGCTTCAATTTTGGGAATGGTTTTATTTATGTGCTCACTTGAGCGGTGTAATTTTTCTTTACTTAACTGTATCAGTTTTTTCTTCCCCGATTAATTCTGTAATTCTGTCTATTTCTCGTTACACATGTTTAAATGTGTTTAATTATAAGCCTGGCTGTAACACTGTCTGTGTGAGTAGCGGTGTGTTTGATTTGCGAAGGTTCAAAACTGAAGAGGAAGCACTCTCCATCGCGAACAGCACCAAGTCTGGACTAGCAGGATACTTCTACACGAATGACATCAACCAAGCATGGAGGGTAGCCAGGACTATATCCACTGGGATGGTCGGCATCAACGAGGGTCTCATTTCCACTGCCGAGGCCGCATTCGGCGGCATCAAAGAGTC
Organism: Clitarchus hookeri; assembly: GCA_002778355.1. Lineage (NCBI taxonomy): Eukaryota > Metazoa > Arthropoda > Insecta > Phasmatodea > Phasmatidae > Clitarchus > Clitarchus hookeri. The sequence continues at coordinate 24,926 of NQII01007591.1, forward strand.
CGGGTTTGGTCGTGAGGGGAGTCACCATGGCATCGACGAGTTCACTTATGTAAAATACTTGTGTTTTGGCTTGTCGCAATTGTAGGACATAATGCACTACTTGTTATTCATGTCTGCCATAATTTTGATCATCACACCTTAATAAAGTGACAACAGGCCTTAAAATATAAGTTATCAGGTGTAAAACATTCATGCATTCGACTGGAGAGAATAACCTACTTACACTTGGAATTGTATTGCATGTATTTAACTTCGAGTACAGTTCATTACAGTAGAGTACAGTTTTCAGACAATTTAGACTTCCAAAGACATCTACTAAATTGTAATATATTTCCGAATTATTTGGATTCTGTTAAGAACTCTGCCTATTAAGCCTGCAGCCACAAATGTTAAATAGGAAATAAATTTTAAAGGAATTAATTATAAAAGCATCAGTTTTAAAGATAACTATTTAACACGCCATTTTCTCAGATAATACTGTCATGTTACGATTTTTTTAATGAAAATTTTAATGTTTAATTTTAGGAAAACAATTTTGAAACCTAAAAAATTGGCAAGATTTATTAACAGAGACAGTATTCCTTCAAATAAGTGTCACTTAAAATACTTTTTGTTTGAAATGGTTATCTTCAAAATTGATGCATTAGGAAGGAATTTATTTAACATTGATTCCCCATTGAAACTCTCTAATTTCAAGCTTGATAGGCAGCATATTTAAATGCAAACCACACATTTAGAAACAAAAATAATTCAATGGTGGTTCATGAAAGTAGAGATAGTTTTGGATTATTCCATTTGGATGGTGGTCATATCAAATACTCAACCTCATCCCGTCTTTACATTCTGTACCAGTAACTAAACTCAAACATGCCCGCACCACAAACTTTCCACCAATCCCTTGCTTATCCACTAGCATACTTCCCACACCACCCAAAAATGGAAAAATGAATAAAATTATATTATTTGTAAAATAAAATGGAAGTCTAGTTTCAATAATTGTTGGATGTCACTTCTCAATGGGAAAAGGTGTAGTGAATAAAATTGTGGTACTGTTGCGATAAGAATTATAATTTAAAAGGCAACTGTCCACCAGCACAGTCCTAATGGGAGTATACATTCCCTTACCCCCAATGGGTTTGCAGCTACCCTTGCAACTCTTTCCTCATAAAAAGTGCACCTCATTAGCTAGGTCTTTTGATCAGGAGATTAGAAAATACACAGTTATAACTAAATGAAATACCGACTTCTTTAGAAGAGAGAGATCGAATTGACCAAACATTATTCCTTTGTTGATTCCCACCTCACTAAAATCATATAGTTAGCATCTGCTCTCCTCTCAACAAGTTAGCATTGATCGGTAGAGACCGGTTTACATACTAATGCATATTTGCATATGCAAAAGCATATTTTGGCTATTTTTACAGGTTTTAGCATATTTTAATGAAAATCTACTGATGTGTCATATTTGCGCAATTTTTACAGATCTAAATACATTTAGGTAGGTGCATTTCCAAACGTAACAACGTTGTTTGCTACCACCCTAAATAAAATGCACAGCTTTCTTAACATTCGCGCATCTTTTGCTTAGGCAAGTAAACACAGAATCGCGCGGGACAAGAACAGGTGACACCTTTTCGCTTATACCGCACTTCCTCCACAGACCAATCAAAACAAAATACACGCGGTTTTGTTGTTGATATAATAACGTGCCGTGCACCGCTAGTTTCATTCGTCTTTGATTTTGTGACAATTTAAAGTGTACGATGCCTCCAGAGAAAAAAAAAGTGTCTCAATGTGGATAGTGGACTATCCTGGAATATTAACTTACGACGGGAACATTTTATTCTGTCGAGTTTGTGAGAAAAATGTTTCATGCATGAAATTTTTTTTAATAAACCAGCATGTTAATACAAATCTTTATAACGCAGCGTTGAACAGGAAGGGTCCACGACAACAACTTTTAACTGCGGCAAGTAGCAGTGCCTCTACTTCTAAAGGCAAACAAAAAAATTAATTTTGCTTGAATTTATGTGAAGCATCGCTTGCAAGTAATATTCCTATTTACAAACTATCAAATCCTACCTTCAAACGTTTTCTAGCAAAACATTGTTTGAATCAAGATATACCAGATCAATCAACATTACGTCACAATTACATACCAACAATTTACCAAAATGTCTTGGAAGAAATATGGAATTACCTCAAATATAGCACTGTGTGGATTTCAGCTGACAAAACTACAGACAGTTGCGGTCGTTGTATTGCGAATCTGATAAATGGAAAATTGGAACTAGAGCCATCTTCTTATTTGGTAGCCTGCAAATAACTTGCAAGACAAATTATTCCACCATCGCCAGATTTGTGAATGAGGGTATAAAAAAATATTTCCAGATCCTTCTGTAGATGAAAGAGTGTACATATACCCCTCAGACGCAGCCCCCTATATGATCAAGGCAGCCAAATCCCTCCAAGTATTTTATCCTAATTTGATTCATGTCACCTGCATTGCCCAAGGAGTCTATCGACTCGCCGAAGAAGTACGATGTGCGTTTGGAAATGTAATTAAATTGATTTCATCAACAAAAAAGGTATTTCTCACGGCACCCATTCGCATTAAAGCCTATAATGAAAAACTTCCTACTGTGCCTTTACCACATGAACCAGTGGTGACCCGATGGGGAACGTAGCTTGAAGCTGTACTGTTTTACAATTAACATTTTGATGGCATTGTAGGTGTAGTAAATAGCTTCGACAGCCCAGATTCTATGGCAGTTTGTTAGTGCAAGGAAGCATTTGAAGACTTTTCTATTAAAAAGAACATTGCTCTGATTAGCACCCATTTTTTCCACATACCTAGAAGTATTAAGAAGCTTGAAACTCATGGTTTGACGTTGAGTGAATCCATTCAGTTGATGTGTAAAATCCGCCAAATGAACTCCGAATTGCCAGAAATATTCCCGCATAAACTTAAAGAAAAGTTTGGTAAAATTGTACACAACAGCCCTGACTTTGAACCTTTGTGTATAATTAATAGTTTTATTAATGGAACGGGTGAACTTTTACCTGAGACGATATCTGATAATATATCACCTAAATTCAATTATTGCCCAGTAACCTCGGTGGACGTGGAACGTTCCTTTTCCATTTATAAACATATTTTAAGTGATAGGAGGTACAACTTTACAACTGAACATTTATAACAATACATGATTGTAAATGTTTACAAAAACAACAAAGATTTTTTATTCAATTTTATCAAATAAAAAAAAATCTATTTTTGGTTTTATTTTATGTTGCATGTTTTCACGTATAACTTGCATATTTTAGGCATTTTCGATTCATATTTGCATGCATATTTGCATGTATATTTCAGTATTTTTATGTTGCATATAATCCGGTCTCTATTGATTGGTATTCGAACATGTACTCTTGTAAATGCGTCAAACATCCACAGAACCAGAAGACCTGATTGGTTAACATACTTTTATACTATCGATCCTTTCTTCGCCGTAGAAGGTAGCTTAGTGAACAATTGGTTCTGCTGTTTGTGGAATGGACATGAAGTGCAGGAGTGCTGTATAGTCTAGAGTTGCCCACCTCTTGGGATCAATAAAGGTGTGTGGCTCATAGGCCACGGTGGGACTGCCCTGCGGACAGTGGTGACGATCCACAACCAAACGGATTCATGAATGGTAGATATGAGATCCCAAATTGCTGGAGAGTTTGAAAATATTTGGACACCGGGCCCAACTGTTTGGTGTGTGAACACGGTCGACGCAAGTGTTTCTGCTGTTAGGTAGCTCGGAAGATGACTGCCATGCAGCATGAAGTGATACATTAGTGAGGGCAATATGGGATCTCGACGTGTACTTTTGACAGTGAAGTATAGTGAACTTGCAGACCGAGGAATGCTACTTGCGCAATGGAGCAAAAACAATCGGAATTGTAAAATAGACAAAGTGGGGCCAGCAGCCTGGGTCCTACCCACGTTCATGGTCTAAGAGGTATCTGTTGTCAAGATGTCACACATTGCTCACTGGTGAGCCGAAATGGAACAAATACAGCTCACGAGATATGTAGAACTTCAAGCAAGTTAAACCCCTCAGTCACAATTGGTCTGCAGGGGATGTAATTGCGCTGGCCCCAAACGAAAATAAACAAAGCAAAGGTTCTGGTACACTAAGAGAAACTATTGTAGTGGAAGATTGTTTGGACATTGTGAAGAATCCAAGATCAGCCAAGCAGCATGTATGTTTTCTACTATGCCCGAGTTCAGACAGACACAGAAAAGTCATTAATGTTTTTTATATTAGCCTGGTTTATAAAGAGTCTGCTGAAAAATTAAAAATACTTTTCAATAATGAGAAATTACATGAATGGAATAAATACCCATTACAAAAAAAACGCAATAGTTTTAAATGCATTTAAGAAAATACCCCATTAATAAATAACATTTTTTGCAAATATTTCTTTGATGAATTTTTTATACACCTCATCGGGGTTTTGTCCATTTTGGATAAAGTTGAAATCTTAAGTCATGGTGTTTCTAAATTTAGTGAATTTAATAAAACACACCCTAACTTTTTTCAATGCAATTATCATTATATTCTTCACATACACTGCAGATGCACTGGAATGTACTTCGGGACTGGGAAACTCGTTGTTTGAGGCCACATGGAGGTGGCACTTGTTGATTTCGGACATCGCGATGCTGCGGTGCTTGGTGTTCCTTCCTAATTCTCCAAGATTCTGGGATCTTGGCTGCATGGAAATACAGAAATTACCCCCTATAAAATGGGCCCGCGAAGCTTGTATTTGTTTGATCTCGCAGTTAAATTAGCAACGACCATAGATTTGGACTGCCTGGGTGTGTTCTTAAGATGCCCTCGACTGTTGGAAACTGCTGTCGGAGATGAAAAGGAGTGGTTGGCACCTAGTAGAATGGACAGCTGGCAGAGTGCACATTGCATAAAATGGTTATGTAATGTTATGCAGGCAATGGAACATGTAATTTTTCATAAGTATTTTCCTTGTAACTTCATGACCTCATGGTAAGGCGTCTCTTATGACCTCTAAAAAGGAAAGATTTTTGTACATCTCACCTGTGGTTTTACCAGAGTCTTCCATCTAAGTTGATGCAATCCATGTAGCTCCTCACTAGCAAGTAATTCATTGTACAGCAACACACTATTTGCCTGCGAAGGGACACACTGCAATCTCTCAAAATGAGCCATCAGGAGATGCTGCAATGCTAGTTAACTGACCAGTCCTCTTCCACGGTCCCAGGACAGATTCGCGAGGAGAGAGCGTGGTTCATGATTCTATAAGGCTGGCACGAGTTCCACCATTTACTCGACACTATCATAATGCCCACGAAATGAAGGCATCACCAAGTAGCCCTGCATCGCATTGCTTCACAACCCAGCTGTCTGGTCCACTTCGTTTCCCATTCCTAGCGAGTGTATGTATGTGTGTTTGCAGTGGACTGTAGTGGTGTAGAAGGTGAGGATAATTTTTTGTTAGTGAAATAATGCAAGAGTGAAGATGCTTCACATCCTACTCATGCACTTTCCCCAATATTGCTAATAGAGCATGGCTACCTGCTGCCCTCGCATATAGTTCATCCAACCATAGGTGGAGAGACAAACCTTTGCTGCAGGAAACCTTATCTTTGATATGCAAATGAATATACACATTAAATACAACTTATAATTATTTCAAGTCATAAACCCTAAAAATCTGCAGAAAATAGAATATAAAAAGTGATTACATGTTTCATATATATTGTAAACTACCACCCTCACTATAATTTTAAATGGTTCTTGATATTTTTTGTTTCTTTAATAATTTATTTCGCATATAGAAATGTTTGTTGTGATTTTTTATTTTGCCCATTTTTTTATGCATAACAAAGGTGATTCAAAAGTTTCTGCTGTTTTGACACACACACTTTTTGCTAGAGAGCAGTATTTCATGAATTTTGCAAAGTTCGTGAGCAAATATTTTGTAAATGACGTAATTGTGGTCGAGCTATTTATTATGACAAAGATGTGTAAATTTTATTGCGATGCACGATATAATATTAGAGGTACCTATGTATATAAGCAGAGACATATTGAGATGTAAGCAGCCACAGTAGTATTGTTACAAGCGCCCGGGCATACCAGGAAGGTATGGGATGGAGGTCTTAAAGGAATTAAATAACTACAGTGAATCCCCCTTTTTTTTTTTTAACCTTTTCAAGGAACTAAGAGAAATCGTTGCAAAATGGCAGACATTGTAAAAAGAGGGAAACTTATGCTGTACAAACAGACATTGGAACCTAAAAAAGTATGTTTATACTGCAGGAAAGTGTAAAATCAGGGGGTATAAAAAGGGGGGGTTCCACTGTTTATTAAGTTTCCTAATTCATTTGCAATTACACAAAAATGATAAACTATTCAGTTATTTCTTCCACGCTCAACAATAATTTACTCATGTAACACCAGATTTATTCTAGATCCATGTGTTAAGGGACAGTAGTATCTTGTCAACCCCGAATGGGCACCTCATCTTTTGTTCCTCAATAATCCTTTCTTGTGCAATGTAACAGAATGACGTGGCCTCAGGAGCAGTGAGAAGTTTATTTGACTTATTAGCTGTAGATTTTTGGTTAATTTATAGGTTTTTAGGTTATTGCAAATGAGTGCGAACTACTGGAGAACATGAGAAAAAGGAGAGAGTGGACAGTTGGCCCAATTGGCTGCTCCTGAAGTCCTCCGTTGCACTGCTGGTGGTGAAGTTGCTTCAGTAATCAAATTATTCCTACCTATAAAAAGTGTTGTCCGTCTCAAAATGCCAGTAAAAAAAGGCGAGACTGTTTGACAGGCCATCTCATACACCCAATAACACAGTAAATGTTATGTATGCAGTAACTTACATGATCACGTTCGCACAGGAGGCAGTCAATATAGTCTTGTAGCGACAGGATATGAAATAAACACACTGATGTTATATTTTGGTATTTTTACTCATGGTAAACAGAATCCCCGTCTGAGGCACTTACACTGAATGACAGTTCTGGCATTTCACCAGCCTGTGCAGAGTAAAAACAAGACACACTGCCTTCACACAAAAATAATTAGAGTTGGTTTAAGTCCCCAATGCGAGAGTCGATGGTTGAGGAAACTGTTCCCAGGCGAAAAGAAAAGAACGTAGCATTAAATTTATATTATAAAGTCTGAAAGACTATTGTTGCTAACTGGTTACATGATAAAAAGTTGTAGGTCTGGGAATGACACGAAAACGTATGAAACCAGACTAAATGGTGCGGACACACCCGGAGGATGAATGTGTTCACATCAAGTGTGTAATAAATTGAAACACATTTTGAAAAGACAAAACAATTATATACATATTACTGACCCTTGGTAATAAGATATACAAAACCCTTTTTCATGAATGATATAAAGTAACACTAAAAAAAAATACAAGTTGTGTAGCAACATAGTTATTACTTCAACAGGAGTTGTCTCCCCAAGTCCATTGTTTGGAGGGTTTCTGTTTACATTAACACTAAAATAATTAAAAACCTTTTGGGAATATATTATTCCCTGAGTTTTTAGGACCATGCTCGATGTCGGCTAAAACAAATCTAACTTATTTACCCCTGCTATTTGACACTATTACGCAGTGGCACAATATACTTCGCACATAAGACAAGCTTTACTGTGGTTTATGAAGCCGAAGGGCTTGGGGGGAAGGGGGGAAACACTAAATGGAAGGGGCACATGGGAGGTAGCTGGATTATGGGAACTACTGTGTCCTCCTAGCTGCATTAATTTCCCTACTATGGAATCTTCTAGCCTTAATCAACTGGTCCAAATTGTCACACCCTCAAAAGTTACCTCCTGAGGGCATGAAAGCAGGTCAGCCACTTGACTCTGGTGGTGCCATAGTAGTATGCCAGCGGGGCGTAATTCCAACACTCCGCATCGGCTCTGGAGTCGGAAGGGTGGCCAACTGCATCCGTGCCTAATAGAAGGGAACATCATAGCTGTGCATCAGTGGTAAGAAAAACATACTAAGAGAGGAGGGATGTGGCATACGTCAAATAGTTAATCATTTTATGAAAACTTATTTTGCTTGTTAGTTTTTAGAGGGTTTATGTCCCAAATGTCCCAAATATCTTTGTGCCTAATACTTATGTCGGGATGAAGTTGGCTTATTAAGACTGACCCACACACCTTAAACTATAATGAGCACTGAATAAAGTGAATAAGCTATTCTTAGGTGATTGTTTAAATGTGTCTGGTAGCGGGTTGTAGAGGACCCATTTCCCGAAATGCCTCATAGGCAGTGCGCGAAATGAAACACATGTATTTGGAAAACTAGCATATATTATCCTTCCACAAATTACATTACCTCGCCAACAGGTGAAACTGAAATGGACCATGGCCATGCACCCACCAGATGGGGTAGACTGCGAAAATAATGAACTGCGTATAAAAATGGATTAGTTGCATGTTAAGCTTCCCCGGGCGATGCTAGTCCTGGGGAAGAAGGAGGGCATTTCGGGGTGCAAAAAGTAAAGGTTCCAGTAAGCTACATAAGACTATTGCAGTTGAGTGATTGGCATGAAAACACGAATGCACCCAGAGCATGACGCGACATGTACCGACCCCTTAGACTGACGACGATGACTGATCATGGTAGGTGCATGCAACTGTGGCCTAACGGCAACCTGCATGCCGAAACTATTTGTGTGTGCTACAAATAACACATTCATTGCATATAAATGACTTATCCTTGCAATAAAATACCCTTACAATTAGCAATATACTAGACATAAAAACACATGCAATAACAATTAAATGATGGGATGAAATAACTGTGACATCATGTGGTGAAAACATGTGAATTTTAGAATTAACAAAATAAAACACTGACATGCTGGTAGAAGCATCTTTGAGTGCCCACGCTCTTAGTGTGGCTTTCCGATATTTTCATATTTGCTCCCAACTGTTACCTACAAAATATGTGCGCTGGGTCTGCCATAATGCACCCCGCCCCACAGAGTTGTAGGGGTAATTAGGGTTTTGCACTGCACTGCCCTACACTTTCATGCACTACACTGCACTGCAGTCGGCACTTGCTGTGCACTTGTTACATGCTGGAGCTGGTTGGTGCGGTGAACGTGCAGCACGGCAAACAGTCTGAGAGGCAGGATGCCATCCTGTGTGGCACACCCCCTCCTGCTGAGACAGTTTGCATGCTGTGCATCATCAGGTACTGCAGGGGCAGGACGTGCCCCCACTATGTCTTCACCATTGGGCGTACTGGACCTCGGGGTTGTCCGGATGGTGTTGGTGCATCTGCTGCTTGTGCTGCTCCAGACATGGGTGGCTTTCTGCAGTGTGGGATGTGGTGTCATCACTGCAGGTCAGGGATGCCTGTGTTGGCAGGCATCACCATCACGAGCAGGGATGGGTGGGGTGGCGAACTGACTGACTCGCTGCCTTCGCTGCTGAGATCACTGCTCCTGATGTTGTTGCTGCTGCTTCGCCGACCCCACTGCCACCACTAGCGAACAGGACTGGCAGTGACAAAGGGGGGTTGATCACGACAGGTGGTGACATCTCGGCTGGAGGTGACGATCCTGCTGCGATGCTATCCTGGTGCATCCCTTGGCCAGTGGTGGACACCTTTAGAAGCCATCCTGATGTCATCGAGAGTGTGGTAGGAGGTCCTGGGGTGTCACCTTTAGCAGATGAGGTGAGTATGGTGGAGGCCCACATCGATGTGGATACCGCAACACCAGGTGTCACGACGCGGGCAGGCCATGGTGTTTTTGCTTCTCCTTCTTGATTCTTGCTTCTTGCTGTGTGTTGATGTGGCACAGATGATGTATGCGCTGTTGCTTGTGTGACGCGGCGATCCCCACACACAGTGCTGTGTCATTCGGTATGTAAACGTACTTGCATGCATGATGAATGAAAGGCTTTGGGGTGCAGCGAAGGGTGTGGTGTCCTGTCCGTCGCACAGGATTGGAAGGCGAAGTAAGAGAGAGAGAAAGAAAGATGAAAGAATGTGGCTACGTGAGAAAGGGAGGAGAAGGGTAACTCGCAGCACACTTGCTGCAACATCGTCGATCGATAACTTGAGCCGAATGAACACAAACACATGTGGCTGGTGAAACTTGAACTCTCAACACAAAACAACTAGCATGTGTGAATGTTGAAATGATGTTCACTTGCTGGTCGATGAATGTCTTGCTGGGTGTAGTATTCACAATAATTTTAAAAGTATAAATCATCTTGTTTTGCACTGCTGACTTACACATGCATTTAATTTTATCACATGTGCATGCAAGTTTTTGTTTTGAGCGATGTGAGCAGTGTTCGAAACAATAAACCTGCGCACTAAGTTTGCTGAGTGTTTTGGCAATCCACTACGTAAACAACACACACAGCTTGGATACGCTTGCAGCCCTTCTGTTGTGAGTGTTGATGTGTCGATTGATACTGAGATTGCGATCGCATGCTTCACGAATGCGGAGAGAGAGAGAGAGACAGAGACAGAGAGACAGAGAGAGAGAGTGGTGTGTCGTTCGCACTGTATTGTTTAGGGATACACACTGCGGCAGGTGGTGCGCACGCTGCACTGGAATCGTGTGACAAGCCATGAGTTCACACGTTGGCAGTGGTGGTGTTGCTATCATGTGCTGACACTTAATCATTTGTCCTGGTTGGTCAGTTGTGAGGAGAGTAAGTGGTTGCATGTGTGTAGGTGTTGTGGCACTGTCACTGACTTGCACAAGTTCTGCCCCATTGGTAACACTGCTGATTTTGCGAATTGGTTTGGCAGGTTTTGGCACACACTATGCCAGTGGTACCGAGTTCCAGGGCAGTACCAGCAGGGATATGGTGGTCGCGTTGTTTCCGCCGGAGTATTGCTGTTCGCTGCAGTATTGGGGAAGGTGGTGGCAGTTAGCCGGTTGTTGCGTGCAGGCGAGTACTGCCATGGTGCATCAGCTGTCTCCGATTTTGATCGCGCCGGCTAGCGATGTGGCTCGCTGTTTACCTGTGCCGGGGCGGGTGAGGCAGTGAGTAACAGCATACTGAGAAATGACAGCTCGTTTTCAGTGGTTGACAGATACAAGGAGGCTGTCATGAAGTGTGACAGTTTTTGCAATGTATCTTGCCTGTAGTGTTGTGATTGCAGCACTGAAGACTGCACTCATGAAGGTGTAGCTAGAGTAAATGGCCGGAATAACAGATCCAGTAGCAGCAGTAAATCCCTATCCACTGTAGAAATGTTCGTTGGGTTTGAAGGGTTTAAACATTTGTAGTACTGAATGTTTGTGTTTTGAACGGCCACAAGTTCGGTCATGGTCAGACACATTTGATGATAATGTTGTAGGGACGAGCTACGCTGTAGCCTAGGGAGACCTTGGCCCTTGCACAGTAAACTGGTACACAAAACTTTGTGGACCGGATAATGAATGTATGAATTTTGGTTTAAATTATCCGAAACTTTGAATTTAAACTGTCTTGCAATTTGATTGATTAAGTTGGAGCTGCCCATGTGTTCGTTGTTATTCGCAGTGTGGTTGCATGATGGGCTAGTCTTAATAGCGCACTTGCAATTTATTGTGTGTAGTTTGTGCTTGGCCACTACATAATGTGGGATGGGGCACAAGCATTGCCAACACAGAGGCGTCGGGAAGCCTCCAGGTAATCAGCCATTGTTGCTGGTCATGGAGCGGCAGCCAAACCCAACGGCGAGGATCAAGGCCACGGCACACCCCCCTTGGCTGACCACCCTGAGCCTGCTTTGAGGGGTGTACCGACCAGCTGTGGAGGATGTGTACACACTTGTACACACTGCCGATCGATACTCCCAGCAGGTGTTGTGTTGCAGATGCTGTAAAGGGATGAGTTCAGGTGGACCTGCCTGCTCTTACTGCATTGTTCATAGTGCTGGAGGGGGAGGGGTGATGACACCTCGCTGTTTCATTATGGCCGACTCGCTGCATGTGCCTTTTGGCATTGATATAATGGTGGCTGCGAAGCTGTTTTTGGCATGCTTTTACACCACATGGTCTGGCATCTCTGGGCATTGTTATATCATCTGCCTGATGTCGGAGTGTTGTCCCAGGTTGATAACACTTCTCCTGATGTGCTCTTAATGTTTTGGGTGGTAGTGGAAGGCATAGGTGTGAAAAATACTCAAAGAGAGGTTGAGGTGTCGTAAAATTTTCGAGTTTTCTGGGTCGAAAAACTAGAAAGAAATGACAAGGGAAAGGCATGCGACAAGGAAGGGTGCCAAATGACATAGGGAATTCTCGACCCATGGGAAGGTGCAAATTGATGCTGTTGCTTGTGCTGGGAAGAGAGCAACTGTTGAAAAGGGTTATCTGGCGCAGCACCATACAATGTCGGCAGACGATGCCAATGGTGAAGGTATTGGTGAACTCAGGGTCATGTGTCCGTCCGCCCGGTCGCACATCGTCCCTTGGTAGTTGCATTTTTGAAGTTGCATTAACGTTACTGATAAAGACAGATATCCTTGTGCCTAATACTTATGTCAGGATGAAGTGGGACTATTAAGGCTGAACCACACACCTTAAACTGTAATTAGTACTGAATAAAGTGAACAAGCCATGCTTAGGTGATTGTTTAAATATGTCTGGTAACGGGTTGTAGAGGACCTGTTTCCCGAAATGCCTCATAGGCTGTGCGAAATTAAGCACACGTAGTTGGCAACCTAGAATATATTTTACCTTTGTGAAATTACATTACCTCACCACATGGTGAAAGTGAAACGAATTCTGCGAAATGAAACACACATAGTTGGCATACTAGCGTATATTTTTTTTGCACAAATTACGTTACCCCACCACATATTGAAAGTGAAAGGAATTCTGGCAGTGCGCCAGCCAGATGGACTAAACTGCGAAAATACACAACTGCGTACAAAAATGAATTAGTTGTATGTTACGGTTCCCAAGGCTATGCTAGTCCCGGAGAATGAGGGGTGGTATCTCCTGGTGCAAAATGTAAAGGTTCCAGTAAGCTACATAAGACTATTGCTTTTTAGCGATTGGTGCGACCACGTGAAGGCACCCAGAGCACGATGCAACATGTGCCAACCCCTTGAACTGAAGGATGATGACTGATCATGGTGGGTGCATGCAGCCACAGCCTGGCGGTAAGCTCCATGCCAGAACTACTTGCGCGTGCAACAATCATCAAATTAGTTGCATAAAAATGATTTATCCATGCAAAAAAATACCTTGATAAAGTTAACAATGAACTAGACATCCAAACAGTTGCAATATCAATTAAATGATGGTTTAAAATGAGGGTGAAGTCATGAGGTGAAAACACATGAATTGTAGAATTAACAAAATAAAACACTGAAATACTGGTACAGGCATCTTTGAGTGTCCACACTCTTGGTGTGTCTTTCCTATATTTTGACATTTGCTGCCAACTGTGCCCTACAAATTATGGACTGTGTCTGCCATAATGCACCGCCACCCATTAGGATAAATAAGCATGACCCCTACCGCCGAGTATTAAGTGAGAGGAGGGTGGGGTGTTAAGGTGTTACACTGTAATGCCCTTCACATTCATGCACTAAACTGAAATGCACTAAACTGAAATGCACTCGGGAATCGCTGTGCACTAGGTATAAACTGGTACTGGTTTGTGCGGTGAACATGCAGCATGGCAAAAGGTCTGAGAGGCAGGATGCCATACTGTGTCATTGAGTATTAATAACTTTTAAGTTTCTGATGTGTTCGAGGTGACCTAGGGCTGTTGGAATGTAGAATTGCCTGGCGCCATAACTCAGCGCACAGTTAATAATGTGGGTCGTTCGGTCTACAGAAAAGGGGCCCTGGATGCCTACATCTGTTTGAAGATGAAGTTTTCACGCATTTAATATTACATTACTTAAACACGTTGACATTTTGGTGGGACTGTAGGCCAACTCGTACGCCCGGAATATATTAGAAAAATTGTGGGTGGTACTACAAGGGGGTGTAGCACCCCATGCATCCTGGAGGACAATGAATCAACACTTACTAGATTTTTTAAAGCTGTTTACTCACATACTTTAGTACATTTTCAGGAAGTGGATATTTGAATACTAAAACAAACGGACCCAGCACTTATGGCCTGCCAGTGTCCTTTGCGTGAAAATGACCTAAGTCAACATGGTATTATGGAGATACCAGGCAGCGTTAAAATCTCTGGTGAGAGTGCAGGTGGTACTTGCCTCAGTACAGAAAAGAAATCAAAGATTCCGGTTAATAAAGTTACTATTGCAATGAAGTGAGATCAGCCTAAATGATGTTACCGAGGGGGCTCGCGCAGCAGATGACCAATGCTGCCGGTTTGGCTTGTGTGCTGAGGCGAACTGAGTGAATGGCGTCGACTTCCATGACAGGATGCATAAACCGATGTCAAATACTGAGTGTTAAAACATGACATAAGCACTATGTGGCTTTGTTGAACTGGTAAAAAATTATATAAATTAAAGGATGCAAATTGTTGTCACACCCATTGATTAACAAATGTCTGTAAAGCTTGTTGTTGTGGAGTTGACGGGGAGTGTCACCGCACTAAATGATGTGTTACTCTGATGTAGGCCGTTATATGCAGTCTCCCTTTTATGAAAACACATTTACCATCTTATAAATAGACATGGGATACACTTTTATGCTTTGTTGTGAAACGTTTCTGGATTCCATTTCCCGTGATGTGTTTTCAATTCACTTGCTACAGTGTTGCCAGGTGGCTATCTCCTAAAGGGATGGACGAGTCCACCTGGGCAAAGTGTGGGTTGCCACGATCGATGGCTCTTAACACAAAAACCCACCCCTGACTGTAGATTTGTTAGAGATGAAGTTGTATGTTATGTTTACAAAAATGATGCACAATATTGGTTGCACTTTGGGGGACTTAGAACTTTAGCTTCGGCCTACAGGCTAGTTGATGTCACTTAGTGGTGTGTTACGTCGTTTGTCGCGGCACGAGCTGCTATGATGTAACAACCAATGGCCCGTGCGTCCAATTGTTGTGGCTTTGGGGTAAACAACGTTTCGGATTGCCTACTAATTTATTACAAGAGACACCTCTTGTAATAAATAAGTAGTATTGTTTCTTTAGTTGCGTAGTACCTGTTGGCAAGGAGCTGCAAGTTTTGTTCCTGTCAACCTGCACTATACACTCTTGACCTGATGTTGTTGGTGCGGCCTGGTGCAGCTGGTGCAGTTGATGTGACTCTGGTGGTCAGAGTGGTACATAAGGAGCTCGAAGATGCATGGTTCACGTCAGTTTAATTACATTCCTTAGGCTAGAGTGGGCTGTCTTGGCACATGAAGGCGTATAATAATACAATACGTAATTTGGAAGTTGTGAAAAAACATTTCAGAAGGATTTTCTAGTATGTTATTTCAAGAATAAAACACATGAGGAATTGATTTTTGTCAGGTTGAGAAATAAGAGGCAGTAACTAATTTTTTGCATGTCCAAGTTGTAGTCATTCATCACTAAATTTACTCACTTTAAAGCAAACTAATCACAAGACCATCAATGAAAAAACAAATTAATTACGAGATTTCGTATGCAGTGTATGAAAGTGATTTATTTGCCATGTCCAACTGCACTCAAAAGCAATTTACGCACAAATAAGAGGGGTTTTATGGAGATAAAACTTCCCCTTGCGCAATATTAAGTATACTTATTGGAGCGAAGATTATATTAGCCCTGTTCAAACTCACTAATAAAATTACTCGTTTCGGTCCAGGGCTCCAGGAGGTCGTGAACCAGGTCGTGATTCGGTTCCCGCATGAATAGCCTGGGCTCACGCACAGGACGCGTGGAAATACGTACATGATGCTGAAGTGGATCAGCAGTGGTCTTACTCCCGAGCGGAGCAGTGTGGGACATGCCAACTTATAGTAATATACATGGTTTTAGAATATATAAATTTTTCATACCAGCATAACTCAATTAAATAAATTTTTCTTAAATTGATTCGATATTACTATAGATTCCTAGCATAAACTAATACACGAAACCCAAGTTTCCGAAACCGATTTTCCTTTTATGATACAGCATAATCGGAAATTTAACAATGTTTCCACCAGTGGCTCAAACATGAGTTTAGACAGGTTTAGGCATTTTTCGATAATCGGTTTGATTTTTCAGATGTATACTTATGTAATTCCGGATGCAAACTAATGTTATTATAAACTTATTCTTAAGTTTCCATCTCCCGTTTGTAAAACTCGACGATCGAATTAACTTAGTTTATTTTTGATTGCCAAAAAATACTGGAAGAGCTTATAATTATATTTATTTTTAACCGTAAGTATTTGAAATCTAATCAGTTTTTTTTGTAATGCATATTATTGGATCTACCAATTTTTCAATACTGTTGAACTGGTGTACCTATCAGTTAAACTAGAATAAATCGAAGAGTATTTTGAATATCCGGTGTATAGCGGTGGATGTACCGGTTCATTTTGGAATATTTGGATATAAACACTTCACTAAAATTTGGTTACTAAAATCCCCGTTTTGATTGACGGTATAAACGTACTGAAAGAAACAGTTATTATATTTGTTCTCTGGTGACAAATTTATCTATCTACTATTTATTTCAAATTTCGAATATAATTTAAAAAAAACTATCGATAGTCGCATTTTATGGATTTATATTATATCGATTTATAATGTGATATAATACAATTTATATCGATACAGAATACTATTTATTTTTGGCGATCATCCCTATCTTTACATATTTTTCTTAGATGTTTGTCGTCCAATCTAATTAAATACATTAATCACCATTTGTGTGGACACTTTCGACTTGTTTGATGCTAACTGAAGAGAGGAATAGAGTTGAACTGTAATTTTCTGATTTCCAATTTATTATTGTCTAGCCATACTTGTAAATGGGCTTTACAAGATTGTTTATTCGTCAGGTACGAACATTTTGGTTATGGACATTGAAATAACAGCAAATGCGGTATCTGAGCAGACCATATTTGTCTGTTCATTAAATAATATATTGGTATGAGTACAGAGAAGGTAAGTACACAGAAATGTGAAACTGTTGACTGTACCGCGAAATCCAGCCTCAAGTGCCAGAAAAATGGCGTCGCTGACTTGTCAGAATAGTCTGTTGATCACCTATTGGCTAACTGGTATGACAGTGTTGCCACATTAGCCTTATCCTTTCTACACCGCTGAGGAAGGATGTAAGATATAATTTCGTGTCCTTCCGTCAACCATCATAATCACATGACCAACACCCAATCCTCACGGACGGATTAAATTACAGCCTTTTGCACTTGCACTATTTGTTACCCGTTCATCCCGAGTTATTTAGAATGTTGTGTACTTTGCGCAGTGTTTTGTTTGGACCGTATTTTGTTTTCAAATGTCTTTTATATACCTGTAAAATAAAATTGCGTTACATTTTCCCCGAAGATTTATTGATAATTACTTTTGCAATCATGAGTTCCTTCTTTGCGATAGTAAAAGTAGTAAAATCATGCTTTACCGTTGTAACTACCCAACATACGCGTACAATACGAATATTAATTCATGTTTTAAAAAATGTAATGGCATATAAAGCATGATTTTATTACTTTTGCTATTGCAAAGAAGGAACTCGTGTTTGCAAAAGTAATTATCAATAAATCTTCGGGGAAAATGTAACGTAATTTCATTTTACAGCTACATAAAAAACTGTAATTATTAAGTTTAGGGGCTTTTCTGAAAAACAAAAAAAAAAAATTCAAAATTATGATATATTTCCACTCTACTAATCACGTAGAATACAAATATCGAATATGCCAGGGGTATTAACGTCCGACTAATTTCGTAATATGTGCCCACCTAACCTAACAGATCCTAACCCAATGATGGGTGAGTCACTATTTTACGTTTTTAAACTAACCTAGGTTTTGTATTTTAACTAACCTAGGATTTTTGTATTTTACACTAACCTAGGATTTTTTTAATTTACAATAACCTAGGATTTTTGTAATTTACACTAACCTAGGATTTTTGTAATTTACACTAACCTAGGATTGTAGGGTTTTACACTAACCAAGGATGTTTGGGTTTTACACTAAACTACAAATGCAGGATTGTAGGGATTTAAAGGAACCAAAATAAGGTAAATTGACTAACCTAGGTAGGGTATAATTCCTCTGACGTTCCATTAATGCAAATTTGTTGGTATAGGACGTTTTGTTTTGTAAACAAACTGGCAATACTGCTCATTTTGCAATTTTGTTCAATTTTAATATGTTGTACTTATTTTAAAGCTACGCCATTAGTATATTCGTGTTCTACGTGATTTCTATCCCAAAATGTGAAATTTATACAAATAGTCGAACATTTTCAAAATGTGATGTCTTAGAAACAGAATTTAGAGGCCATGCCAACACAAAAACTGGAACAAGTCAGTCATAATTTTGTAGCAAAGTCAAAACATTTTGAGGAATTGAAAACTGAATTATTAGCTAGCATTAGTTCATTGCAGGTTAATTTGGAAAATACTTAATTTGCTGTTATCAGTATGTAGTTTGCATGAGCTTTCTAGTAACCATACATACTGCCCAAGCAGCTAATATAACAATCGCAGGAAAATTTTGAAATAATGGAAATTAGAGTTGAAGAAAGAGTAACTCGACCATACAGAAAAGCAATTGAATACTGTAAAATCTGGGTTTTTAAAGTGTAAAAAAAATACAGTAGAGGCCTTATGAAAGAGTTTACATGCTAGTATACAAAATACATGCTATTCATTATAAGTGCAAAAATGACTTGTTTGGAAACCAGAATTACTCAAGTAGAAAACCGACCTATTGTTTCTTCAAATGTTTCTGGCCCGTATGTATTAGCTAGTGTCAATAACCAGCTAAAAAAATTTCGAGTTGCACCTAACTCGGTCTCAAGCAGCATATCACACTGCAAAACAGAACTTTTAAAATAGAGTAAGGAATTACTAGAAAAATTAGTCCTGGTAAATGAAAGGTTGAATGAACTGGGAATAGAAGCAAACAAACTAACTGCACGTGCTTCAAGGGAAACTACGCCACACTTCACTCCTACTACTCTGAAAATACTACAATGCCTACTAAACATCTATTCTTAATCCAACTGCAACATTACTACACCACCCAGCGAAACAATGGTCCGAGGGAATACCTACATTACTGGTTGAAGTTTTGAAAACCCTGTTATCTGCATTAGAAAAATTGAGGCGTATGCAAAAATTTTAGGTCTTGCAGACTAAGAGCTACTCTTATGGGCTTGGTCCATCACATTTTATCGGTGGGAGATGGTTAAAGAACAGATACATTCAACCACTTATGTAAAAATTTTCTTGGGCAGTAGTGGAATTCTTGTATAAAAGTTAATCTTAGAGTGATGCTCCACCTCGAAAAGGATTATCATAAGAGAGGCAAACTGTTGGAGCAGCATTTTAGCAAAATTTTCGAGAGGATGAGAGGACCAAACACCTCAACATTCCAATGGAAAATGAAGAATTTGCTGAGGTCATTGTATACCTAGGCAGATAGGCCATTTACGAATTTGTCAGATTTTAGGCATAACATTTTGAAAATTGATCAGAGATAGCAGCAGAAACCTGTCCAATACAGAGAATTTGACAGGTAGGTACAAAATTTCACTCCTGTACCAAAACCAAAATGCCAGACAACAACCTAATCCTGGCAATAATAATTTCCAAGGTAGCAATCCCGGTATTAATGTATTACTCTGCGACCATGAAACTACCGGGTCTGAACACTGTGACATGCCACCAGAACAGCGATATGGAACAGTTTTACCACAAATAGGTAAAAAGAAAGGTTAGTTTATCGGCCTGGCTATCGCAAGAACAATGGCAATAAAAAAATTTATGGCCAATTAAGCACATGACACTTCACCTAAACCAAATGCATGTGTACACTCTTACAGTACAGTGTATTTCCTGCGTAATAACAAGAAGCAAAGCCAGAGCAGACCGGCTCCACCCCCTGCTAAAAATACAGCTACCAATGTCCAAAATGGTTGGCAAACGCAACCTCTTGGAACTGTACAAACGGGTTATGTTGTACCAGCAGCTCCACCAGTGACAGCGCAGAGCTACCACAACATGCAAAGGCTGTTTCAACAGCGGCCAAGCAGACCAGCTGTTCCTGTTCAACCACCGTTGAACACAATATTACCAACCTGGTTCTAGTCAACAAGATTATTTTAAACGCAACTAACCATTGAACCCAATGGTTTTACCTATTCCACCACCCAGCAAATTTTTCACTGCTGCGTAAGGTGAGAACGCTCAAGTAAAATCATGAGAGACGTGTGCCCCGACTTTACGGGTTTACAACGGAAGAAGACCCGGAGAAAATTAAAAGAGAAGTGGAAAATCTAGTCCAGAAATGCCTATATACGGCAGCAGAAAGCTGCAAGAAACAGCAGAAACTAAACAAGAAAAGCAGTTTTGAAGTTAATGATTTAGTTCTGCGTAGAACTAATCCCATCAGCTCTTTTTTGGGAAAATGTCACACGTAAACTATTTCTAGGACTGTTTCGTATTACTGGTATTACCAAAAATAATTGCTATGAGGATTCAAGCCTAGACAGAACGCCAGTGGGCAAGTAATAACACAGTTAAAGTTGTACTAAAAACCCTGCTTGAACATCAGTTATCACCAGGCGACAGCTGTATGTAATGTCTGTACAATAAGCTAAAAGTGATAGTCAATTTATTGTTAAGGAATTTAATGCACATAAAGATGCTTTAATTGCTGTAGTTAAGTCCTGGAAAGTGAGAAGTCTTGTGTTGTATGTATGTATGGCCTACTGTTATTGTATTGTTCTTGTCTTGTCTTTAGGGTACCATGTTTTATTATTAAGGATATTTGGTTTTTCTTTATGTATTGCGTCTTTGTTAATGAAGAAAAGTTGTATCGCCGTATTCGCCAAGCTGCTAATTGCTCACGAGACTATGTAAAGGACCTGCAAGCTTCACTGCCTGATCATAATCATATTTATTATAAACTCGAGTTGAGTTCCAGATGCCCGTTTGTCGAAGATATATTTAGTGATGCTGAAGTAACTGGATGTTAGTGATTGAGGAGGCAGTAAATTGAGGACACTGAAGACGCTGTGTATTTTATTATGTCGAAAATAAAAAAAAAATGTTATAACCCTGGCAGACATGCACATGATCAATTTAAAGTCAAAGAGCTGGGAAATTAATCAGGTCATTTACTATCAGAATATATTCTGTGTGTGACGCACTAACACATGAACTCCACACTAGTTGTATTACGGTAATCAACAGTTTGTTGTTATCCAGAGTATCCATTATGTAAGGCAAAAGATTTATTTGGCTGGAATTGATCGTTGAAACTTTTATGTTTCTTCTCCGAAAGCACCATTACGATTAAATCACACCACTTCACTTCGCCATTTTTCTTCTTCCTATTGTGGAACATGTATATGATTTTATTGAATTGTGCTATGGTGTGTTTCTTGTATACATGTCTTTGTGAATATGTTAAGTGTTCAGTGATTATGTATTTATCTTGCATTTTAAGTGTTTCACTCTATGTGTATTATTGTTAATTTAATTGTTTTTGAATTCATCTGGATGGTAATTATTTTAGAAGTTTTGGTTTAGGACAATTTAGCATTTTGCTCCTAAACACCACTTTCTCATTTATCTGTTTTTAGATCTTCTTTGCATGAATGTTAGAGGGAAGGTAGATGTTAAGAAAATGTTCTAAGAATAAATGTACACTGTCTAATCACCCCTCACAAACATATAAAGAGTAGATAGTGAGTTGACATCCAGTGCACCATGAACTTTGTTAACGTCAAGAAAGTGCTATGACACTGTTAACTCTGAACTCAAAACACATTTTAAAGTTAATAAATAGCTAGCAAAACACAGTTACAGTTTATGTAGTGTGAAAACTATTGCGCTCCAGAAAGTTTTGCATTTCATTTTCAATCACACTAGTATAAAAGTGATCACATGAAATGAACCCTCTAAACACGTAACATATCACCTAAAAGACACTTTGTTGTAGTGTGTGAATGTTACCAGTAAAATTAATCGGTTGTACTGCACCATTTACTGGCGAAGACAAAAGGGGAGGATGATGCGAACTTGCTTTGCATTGCGGGATTGAACTACAGACAACATGGCGGAATACAATGGCTGTAATTTCACACTTCCCCCTTCTGTTCTCCTTGGGCATGTTCGACAAAAGGCATTGCGGGAGCAACCATCTGTCACTTTGTTTTAAAGAGTGCGCGATGCAAATTTTAAAAGTTTCATTGAAACTGTTTGTGTTATGTGTCAGCAAACATTTTCTAAAATCAATTTTTATTTTTAATCATTTGATTTGTATATCTTTGTTCTCTATTGAAGGTTTTGTACATATGCACCTGGTTTCTTAATCTAACTTAACTGAACACTCGTGCACATACACCTACACCTGCGTGCCTAGGGCACAAACGAGAATAGTGTAAAACATTTATCTAATACCACAGAAACAATAACTTAACACTCGTTTGACTGGTTGGGGTTATTTGTAATCATAATACAGTCAACCGTCAACATTTTTCTAGTCTTTTAACATGAANATTGTCAAAATTGTTGCTTCTTTTAACATGAAGCAAGCAGATCTCTGTGTGAAAAAGAGAATGGTATGTGATGTTTCAGGGGTATTTAACACAGTGGCGTCAGGCGCATAGCATGGACTTGCCTCTAAAATGTGACAAGGCGTTTGTGAACCATAAATGGGTGACGGCGGCCAGCGGTAAGACATTCGGTGTTGTGAACCCCAGCACGGAAGCAGTTGTGGGGACGTGCCCGGACATGGATGCGAAAGATGTTTCCAAAGCCATTGAAGCAGCTCATGATGCATTTGCTATTTGGGGCCAAACTACTGGCAAGGTGAGTACAGTTTATTAATTATATACTTTATTAATTTATGTGATTTTGCTTTATGAACCATGACCTGCCTTTAGGCTGTGGGTGTGGAGCATATCAATGAGAATACATTACAAACAATATTTGTAAAGATGGAACAATAACATAAAGAACAGATCAGGGAGTTATTCTTCTAACCAGAACTGAGTACATATAACATAATACAAGGTTAGTTTACAAATATTTACATCATTACATACTTCATACTGAATTCATCTAAATAATTGAAGGATGTGCCTTTAAAAACAAAAAAAATGTTAGTTACATTTGAACTGTTCAGAATCGTTTTGACTGNTCATTACATACTTCATACTGAATTCATCTAAATAATTGAAGGATGTGCCTTTAAAAACAAAAAAAATGTTAGTTACATTTGAACTGTTCAGAATCGTTTTGACTNAGATCAGGGAGTTATTCTTCTAACCAGAACTGAGTACATATAACATAATACAAGGTTAGTTTACAAATATTTACAACATTACATACTTCATACTGAATTCATATAAATAATTGAAGGATGTGCCTTTAAAAACAAAAAAAATGTTAGTTACATTTGAACTGTTCAGAATCGTTTTGACTNTAAATAATTGAAGGATGTGCCTTTAAAAACAAAAAAAATGTTAGTTACATTTGAACTGTTCAGAATCGTTTTGACTGAGATTTTTGAAGGTGTTTGATAGTGTTGACGTGTGACGTCTTTTGGAATAGAAGTCTCGCTGACCCCCTTTGCGAGCGCCTCCCAGTCGACACGTGTCACGAGGCAGGTGGCGGATCGCAGTTACACGTGTCCTGCGGCTTAGGCCTTCCCTACCACCCTCCCACCCCCTACGCCTCTAGCAAGCCCGTGAGATCTGTTGAGCGCAGAGGTTTCACGAGATAAAGAAACGCAGTTCGCCTAAATTCAGAAAACACGCACTGAGAAATAGCTGACAGAGCAAGCTAGGAGCAAAGTGCCACCTTCCCCCCCAACCTTCAGGAACCAGGGCACATGTTTTGAAAGGCATTGTTCTGCTTT
>NQII01007591.1:49569-73147 GCA_002778355.1 Clitarchus hookeri
TGGGACCCACACGCCCACGTGGGGTCCCTCGCCGGGACGTGGTGGGGTAGTAAACAGTCCGTTACTACCCTACGCCGAGAACGGGAGCGAGTGGTGAGCCCCAACGAGGGGTGCCAGCTCAAGAGGAATCCAGCTGCGTGCAACAAGCCAACCACAGAGGGCCTTAACAGGGCCATCCAGCTCACCAGATCTCATCAACTGCCGGAACAACTACCACGCAACATGTGCAGATAAGTAACCCCGACGTCACTCAGGGATCTGTCCTGACACCTAATGCCCCTACAGCGTCAGAAACGTAGCCAGAACTTTGAACATTGTAACCAGCCCTTCAAGCCTTGAACTCGCAGGGCGTTAATGTGTGAGAAAACCTCGGCAGCAAGTATGTGTAAATTCCCGCAACAGTGCCGGGAATGTATAAGTAAAGTCCCGTTGAATAAACCTGTTCCAGACTATAAAGGCATGATGAAGTCATTGTGTGATTTACCCTCAAACCCCAGGCACCCTGTAGTCTGTGCCACTAAACGTTAACAAAAGACGATACGAGCATTTTTTATGTGTTAGTGTATTAAATATGTGGTGAGATCCAAGAGTTGAAAATGTTTATATTACACTGGTAAACAAGGTTTTTGGTGCAAGAGGGACAATGGGTGTTCGTAACAGAACTTTTCATACTGATTTCAAATATGCAATCGGTTTATCTCCATCACCCACAGTTTTTTTTCTGAAAATAATGAACCAAACAGAACACTTTTTTTTTTTCTGTGTACATTAAAGTAAGTGATTATAATTCCTATTATATTAATTGGAATTTGAAAACAATTTATATCTAGTTTGACATAGAATGGAACAAGCTTTCAGATGACTTAGACTTTATTAGTTATTCCTCATATGATGTAGAAAATACAAATAAGAAATTCCCTCAAAATTTTGCCTTTTTGGGATTTTTATTTTTAATACCCTCTATGGCCTATCACAGAGATTTTTTTTTAAACTACCAAAAGCAATGTGGGACACATGCAACAAAATTAAACAGGCCTCTGCACAGGATGATTCACTCATTGCAGGTCTAGACCTGTCACCAGGCAGCCTGTTGCATCTTGTAATCAGTGTAGTTGAAACACTCTCTGTGTACGCACGTGTTTTGTGTTCTTTCTTGTATGGGCTAAACATTTCTCATACAGCATAGGTGTGTTGTTTCCTAAATATATCGAGGAAGTGCGTAAACAATCCGAATAACTTCTGCTGTGTGGGGGGGATTTACGTTTAAAGCGCAAAAACCAAGTTTGACACCAATGGTTAAAAAATATGATGAATTGTGTTTTTGGGAGTAAAGTGGGTGATCAGTAGAATAACTGGGCCCCTCATGTCTGCTGTTCAACCTATGTGAAATGTCTGACGGGTTGAGCTAAAAGGGTAATCGCGACTTGATATTTGCAGTACCATGGTGTGGCGTGAACCAAAAGATCACTCATCTGGCTGTTATTTCTGTCTTACAATGATAAAAGGAATAAGCGGTAAGTCAAAACACACAGTAAAGTTGATTTGTCATCTGCTATAAGGCCCGTACCCCACAGTAAGGATTTACCTGTTCCACAACTTCCAGCATATGCATCTGTGGAATATAATTGTGAAGATGAATCTGATATGGAAATGCTACGAGTGGAAGAAGATGCCACTTTCGAGGCAAGTAGATCATCCAGTCAACCTCACATGATAACTCAAGGTGAATTAAATGACCTTGTCCGTGATTTTAACTTGTCCAAAAAAGCAGCCGAGATTTTGGCTTCTCGTCTCAAAGGTTGGAATCTCTTACATGTAGATACAAACGCAACTGCCAGGAAAAATTTGAACATTTATTCTCTGAAGAAGGTACGTTAGTGTGTTGCTATGATGTTTGTGCTTTGATGGAAGAACTTGATCACGAACATGTAACTTCAGAATGGAAACTCTTCATTGATACTTCGAAAACCTGTCTGAAGGCGGTCCTCTTGCGTATTGGCAACACATATCCTTCTGTGCCATTAGCTTATTCAACCAACATGAAGGAATAATACAAAAACGTGAAAATGTTGTTGGAAAAAATTCAGTATGACAAGTACCTTTGGACTGTGTGTTGTGATTTTAAGGTAATTTCGCTGTTAACCGGTTTACAGCTTGGCTGCTTCCTGTGTGAGTGGGACAGTAGAGACAGGACAAACCACTACATCAACGGTAGTGCCTGGACATAACAATGTTGCACATCTTGCACTTGTTAGCTTTGACCGTATTCTTCTGCTGCCACTGCATATTAAATTGGGACTTTTCAAAAGTTTTGTTAAGGCTATGGATAAGAATGGTGCAGGGTTCCTATACTTGAAAAAAAAAAAAATTTCCTCACGTCGGTGATGCAAAAATCAAGGAAGAAATTTTTGTGGGTCCAAAAATTAGAGCTTTGTTCTCAGATGGGCATTTTGAGGACTTACTGTGCTTGGTTGGAAAATCTGCATGGAGGGCATTGAAACATGTTGCACAACATTTCTTAGGGAATCCTAAATCCCCCAAATATCGTGATATTGTGAGTGACCTTTTGCAATCATACAAACAAATGAAATGTAATATGTCCCTAAAAATTCCTTTTCCTACTCTCACACCTTGATTTCTTTCCTGACTGTCTTGATGCAGTGAGTGACAGACATGGGAACATTTTCACCATCAAATTCTATAATAGAAATTTGCATCCAAGGACGTTGGAGTGGAAGAAGGCTCTTAGATTTCTGCTGGACACTGAAGACGGATGTTTGAAATACATTTAATGTTTTACGTTTATTTTTTATGTTACTGCATTTACTACATATACTACTGTTTATGTACTATATTTTATGTTTATTTCATACTTTATCTGGCACAAAAAAAAACTGTGTGTGATGGAGATAAACCAATTGTATATTTGAAATCAGCGTGAAAAGTTCTGTTACGAACACCCATTGTCCTTCATGTGCCAAAAAAAAAAGTTTAATTTTGTTCCTCTTGTATCTTGAGAATTAACTTAACTGTTTTTAAGGAAGATGCTATGATGGTTTGGTTTTTTATCGCTGCAGTTTATAAGATCAAGTTTTTCTGTCTGCTTTTTCAACTAAAGAGTGCAGTGATGATGTAATTTTTCCATTTCTCAAATAGCGTTCTTTGTTTGTGTTATATATGTATGTATACACTGAGGAGACAAAAGTCATGGGATACCTCCTAATATCGTGTCGGACCTCCTTTTGCCCGGCGAAGTGCAGCAACTCGACGTGGCATGGACTCAACAAGTCGTTGGAAGTCCCCGGCAGAAATATTGAGCCATGCTGCCTCTATAGACGTCCATAATTGCAAAAGTGTTGCCGGTGCAGGAGTTTGTGCACAAACTGACTTCTCGATTATGTTCCATAAATGTTTGATGGGATTCATGTCGGCCATCTTGGTGGCCAAACTATTTGCTGGAATTGTCCAGAATGTTCTTTAAACCAATTGCGAACAGTTGTGACCTGGTGACATGGCGCATTGTCATCCATAAAAATTCCATCGTTGTTTGGGTACATGAAGTTCATGAATGGCTGCAAGTGGTCTCCAAGTAACTGAACATAACCCTTTCCAGTCAATGATCGGTTCAGTTGGACCAGAGGACCCAGTCCATTCCATGTAAATACAGCCCACACCATTATGGAGCCACCACCATCTTGCACAGTTCATTGTTGATAACTTGGGTCCATGGATTTGTGGGGTCTGTGCCACACTCAAACCCTACCATCAGCTCTTACCAACTTAAATCGGGATTCATCTGACCAAGCCACGGTTTTCCAGTCGTTTAGGGTCCAACCGATATGGTCATGAACCCAGGAGAGGTGCTGCAGGCAATGTCGTGCTGTTAGTAAGGGCACTCGAGTCGGTCTTCTGCTGGCATGGCCCAGTACAGCCAAAGTTCGCCGCACTGTCCTAACGGACACGTCTGTCATACATCCCATANTGGCATGGCCCAGTACAGCCAAAGTTCGCCGCACTGTCCTAACGGACACGTCTGTCATACATCCCATATTGATTCCTGCGGTTATTTCACGCAGTGTTGCTTGTCTGTTAACACTGACCATTCTGCACACACGTCGTTGGTCTCGGTCATTAAGTGCAAGCGGTCGGCCACTGTGGTGTCCATGGTGGGAGGTTATGCCTGAAATGAGGCATTCTCAGCACACTCTTGACACTGCGAATCTCGGAATGTTGAATTCCCTAACCATTTCCGAAATGGAATGTCCCATGCGTCTAGCTCCAACTAGCATTCCGCGTTCAAAGTCTGTTAATTCCCGTCGTGCGGCCATAATCACGTCAGAAACCTTTTCACGTAAATCACTTGACTACAAATGAAAGCCCAACCAATGCACTCCCCATTTATACATTTTGTACGCGATACTACTGCCATCTGTATATTTGCATATTGCTATCCCATGACTTTTGTCACTTCTGTGTATATGTGTATGTATACATACTTATGTATGCATATATATATATATTTCACCAGACTCAAAAATTAACATCTAAGGCTACAATAAAATATATTTATTGACTATTATTCCAAATGAGAGGGCTTCAAAAAGTGCTCACTTTGCCGTGAATAGCCTATATTTACTTTGTTACTTCGCAATAGTTACATTGTTTGTAGTTTTATTTTGACTCTGTCTGTGAAACAGTTGAGATCTGAACATATGTTCACATAACAGTTTTTTCCTAATTATGACCCTTTTTTTTATATATTTTAGCATATTAAAAATGTGACTTTCACTACCAAATGTTGTGTGCAGGAAAGGGCAGGTGTGATGAGGAAGTGGTTTGAGCTGCTAGTAAAGAACCAAGATGAACTTGCAAAAATTATGTCTGCAGAATGCGGCAAACCACTTGCCGAGGCACAGGGAGAAGTTTTGTATGGCAACTCTATGATTGAGTGGTTCTCTGAAGAAGCCAGGAGAATACACGTAAGTCTGTGCACATGTATATGGAATGTTTTATTTAACATGACAAAAGGTGTACATTTTATTTCTTACTTGCTTAAGTTGCTTTTAAAAGATAATGGGTGTGATTGAAACCTCACCTGCAAACTTAATGCAAGTATTTTGAAAATGAGTTCACAAACACACTGCACAAATGCCGGAAACTGATAAATGGCTCCTGCAAATATTTAACAGCCTAGGTTTTAACAGAAAAGTTTCTACACTTTTTTAAAATATAAATGCAGTGGTTAAATGAGGTGAAGGACATCCGTTGAGCTCTTGCAATACCGTCATGATTACACTCCATTTATTAAAAAAAACACGAAACTTCTTGACAGCTGCATGCTTCTCCAGATTTTTTTGCCAGCCCAGAAGGATCGCATTGGAAGTCGAACTGCAGGAGTTACGATAGAGGAGAAGGGGGTAGATGCGCGTGGTGCACGCCAAGCCTGCAATTTATACGCTCTACTCGTGCAGGAATGTGTCGTGCATGGAAACTTGGCTCAATTGGCCTATTGTGATGTTTAGAAGCACCCAGTTAGTGTTTGTGTCCTGATGCTTCTCACAGATTAAGGTGGGGTCTAATTTTGAACAGGGTCACGTAAACTTGTGAGGTTGCAGTGCGTAGTAGAGAGTTTAGGGTGGCTCTAAACGAGATCTTGAGAGTAGATGAGATGAAAGTGAATCAGCACCAGAATGCAAGTGTAGAGGGAACACGAGATCCCAGAGAATACCTGCTGACCTGTGGCGTCATCAGGCACAATCCCCTCATGCAGAAATTCAGGAGTGACAGCCAGGTATAGAACCCAGTTCTTCGTAGTGGGAGGCCAGTGCTCTAGCTGCTACGCCAATCGTGGCACCCCACAAGGCAGTGGGTAGAAACCCAGAAAGATAGGCTCTTTCGTCATATTACTTTCTACACACCTTATTTGTAGGGTTTTCTCCTATCTCTGGTTGATGTGCAGTTGGTCGCACAGCCAGTATACAAGGACCAATAGGAGCACTTGTTACATGCAACTTGCAGTATATCAAAAAAGAGAAAATATTTCTATCTCCCGATCTTATATTATATCCGCCTTGAAGAAATACTTCATGTACAAGATTTAGTGCAAAAGTGGTATCTCACATGAGTTTTGTGTAAATCTTGTGTCGTGTAAAAGCTGATGTGGGAATACTTCTGGCTCCAAACAAAGCAAGTGTTAGTGTTCAAGGCGAGTAGTTTCACATTAAATTCAGCTTTATGATGTTCAGTATGATAATAGATACAGGAAAACCCCACTGATACCATCCCTCTTGGTGTCAGGAAATACGGTTGCTATTTAGGGATGATCTTAGTAGAGGTTTTGGGAAATTTTGCATGAAGTCATGTTCAATCATCTCTGGCACAAAAACAACCAGTTTTTTAAATGAACTTCAAATTTATTTAAGTAGAAAGATGTCTTCTGAAAGAAATGATACCCTAGAAGGGCATATTGGGCTTCCACTTTTCGCCAAAAATATTTACAAACATTGAGCTGCACACATGTTTTACCAAGCACATAGTCCATTTTCAGTGGCTTCTTGGGAAAAAATTGGAAGATTTGTTATTTAAATATTAATTAAATTCAATAGATAAACATTTTTAAGAAAAAAAAATATATATATATATATATATATTCCCTAAAAGGGCATTTTGGATATCCACTGTCAAAAATGTTTACTAACATTGAGTGAAGTGTAAGTTTTACTGAGTGCTAAGTGTGCTAAGAGTGGCTGTAGGCCGAATTCAAAATATTAGCAAGGAGAATTGCTTCACATGGAAATATGTTATGTTAAAAAATACATAGAGCTCGTGGAAAACATAAATTTCTGGGAATTCGTGTATTTGTGTTTTACACATGAAACACGAGTCATTTCGTGGGGGTGTGGCTGCCACAAAGGGAACCGCGAGTGCTGGCAGACAGATTGCAGCACAGTTGCCTACTCCGAAGCTGCACTGCAGAAGTTATCTATTTCCTCCTTTTAAAAGTAAATTTTTCATCTCGTACGGACTCAAAACGACTCTGGTTTTAAATATATTGCTACAAATCGATGTAGAAATATTTGAAAAATACTCTGCGATAGATCTGCGGCCACTTTAATTAATATGAAGCATGCACATGGTGATGTTAGCACTAGCTACAAACGAAACTAAACTATCACATACTGTTTAAGTTCCATTTGGTTTGAAACACCTCACATTATTCTAAAACTAAGTTTAGTGTGTGTTACACTAATAACAGCTGTTTTGTGACGACATAAAATAAAGTCCTACCTTTTACTGCAAAGGTGGTACAGCTCTGTGCTAACAAACGTGGTTTGCTTTTGTTTGCCATCCTCATAGTGAAAAAGTACTGCTCCTACTGTGTTCTCTGAAGCAATGTAAAATTTATGATCTAGCATTGGTAATGTAACAGAACAAGTTTTTGCTTTCTGTATTAATTCCCTTAATGGTGAACAAGTTTCACTAAGTTCGCTATGTACTTTCGAAAAAAATTAAAGAAACCCATCAAACACTCAAGCTATTTTCTATTTGAAGGCTCTGGGTAACCTAAAATAGCCTTCTCTTTCTCTGGATCAATCTTCATTCCCTGTGGAGTTACAACATTGCCTAGAAAATGGATTTCTTCCTTCAAATTTCTGACTTATCCAAATTAACTGCCAGCCCCCCCCTGAAATGTTTAACCCAAATGGGAGTTTCTTGTATTGAAAATGCAGTAGACTTCATAAATTCTTCCTTTAAGGGGCCAGCAACCATGTCAATTTTGGAAAAATAGATATTGACAATCTTCAAATTTTTGCAACAGTTCATCCATGGGTGCAGGTGCCTCCCTGTCTGGTACTAAAATGGTATTTAATTTTCTTGCATGGAAACAGATCCTCACATTCTCATCTTTCTTCCTGACAAACAAATTTAGTTTTTGTTCCTCTGAACATGCCAGCTGCTTCGTAGCCCTTATCACAATTTTGAATAAATTGTATTGCTTATACTCCACTCTCATTGCCATAAAATCAAGGTACCAATTCTTCAGCATTATTTACATCATCGACTGGTGAGGCCAACGTGCCTACATTCTAACACATGCATATCACCTTGTCCAAAATTAAATATCAGTATCATTTCCTGGTTATTTGAGCTTTAGCATAATCTAACCTTTCATTCAACTGTTGTTCTAATTCCTTTGCCGGTTATACTTTGTGGACAATATTCTCTACTTTATTTGTTTTGTGGTTCACCGCCGGAAAATTTGCCTCAATGTTTTTGAATTCATGGTAATTTGATTGCCAATTTCATTTACCTGTATTTGCAGAAATACTACCAATTGTTTGTTTTCTGTAACCTCATCTCCAATTCCTAAGTTTTTTTTTCAAAAGTTTCAATTCCTAACTGTTTTTCCATTTGTTAGTTTCCTGCATTCTGTTGTCACACTGAATGTCATTTGTAGCCCCCAGCTTTCTAGCCTCCTTACTAACTTTGTAATTTTTTCTAACCTTTTTCTGCTTGTTGCTTAATTTCTTCTAACTCCTCTTTTGCCTCCTGAATTTTTTGCTGTGAAGCTAAAAGAATATTGTAAATATCTGAATGATTATGCTAAGTCTCTGGTAAAGATTCTGGGACAGGTCTAGTTAGTGCCTTATTTTTCGTAAGGTCGCACATATATCCTTACCTATCAGTTAATTCACTTACTTCGCTATCTGAGTAGTGCTCCATTTCCACCCCCGACTAATTATTTGATTCCCTTGAATTTAATGTGGTGTCAGACTGGCTTCGGCCTTTAGGAACAGTAATACCACAAGGCACGACATAAACACTGAAATATTTACAATGCACACACAACCTAAGCAGAACATAAACTAAACAACTGGTGACAACTTTACTTGGAATTTGATGGCTTCATTGGCGAATCCCTCGCATGGATTATTGATGCTTACCATGATAAGATGCTGGAACAGGTGTTCTGGATTCCAATGTCTGATTTATGGATCCTTTGTTGTCTTTGTTTGGAACTGCCATTGCGACTAGCTCGCTGCCTCGTCTGGAACTGCTTTTTCGTTGTCGTGTTATCTTGTTGCGGCCAATGTTAACTTCTCCGGTGTTAAGAAACATTTTCCCCACCGATGGGCTAGTCACGTTTGTAATGTTGCAGCCATCAGAAACAAGATATTACTGAAACTCACCTTGACACACTCTGTCAGTAAATAAAAGCATGAGAAAAGTTTGTAAATAAAGGATTCCTCTGAGATTTATTGATGTTTATGCAGTTCACACACTTTGCACAGCAGAGACATGAAACAGTTTAATGTATGATCCAGACGGATTATGAGAACAGTATCGCAGAATCCATTATAAATTCACGCTACTAAAACTTGCATCACGAGAACTTTGGGAAGGCTAGGCAGCCCCTTCCCCTCTTGTCACCCTAATAATCTTCTACACCAGCAGAAGAAATTTTGTAGAAAATGGTTTGGCCAAATAAGAAAAAGTAAAAAGCAGAGATGGTCACGTGTGCTTGCCGGTGTGGGTTGCATTTGTCACTCCTGAAGTTCACTCTTCGGTGGCTGTGCCGTGTGGTGTAGTGATTAGACTACTTGCCTCCGACCATGGAAAACCAGGTTCAATTCCCGGTCTGTTCATTCTTGGATTTTTGCACAAGGGAATAGTGTTGTACGATACTGTTGGTCAGCAGCATTTATCTGAATCTCCAGTTTCCCCTGCTCTTGCATTCTGCCACTTATCCATTATCACCTTGCCTCACCTTCATCAGCTCTCAAAACCACAATGTTAAGAGCCAACCAAACCTTATACGAACTGGCAGCGGACGCTAACAATGGCTAACACCACCACAATGCTTCACCCCCCACTCTCACCTCCATTGTAGAGGTCATCTTACCTGTAGTTAATCATGTAAACATGATATTTGGGAGAATTTGAGAACATAACCAGTAAATTCAATGTTATTCTTGTGGGGAATTATTACAAAAATTTTTGTGTAACTATG
The DNA here is from genome assembly GCA_002778355.1 of Clitarchus hookeri. Classification (NCBI taxonomy): domain Eukaryota; kingdom Metazoa; phylum Arthropoda; class Insecta; order Phasmatodea; family Phasmatidae; genus Clitarchus; species Clitarchus hookeri. Next base: position 59,582 of record NQII01007591.1, read on the forward strand.
TTTTTTTTAATCATAACCTTAACATTGCTTGATTTAGGGGCCATGAGCAGTAGAGTAATTTATGTTTAATTTTATGTCTCTTGGAGTTACGTTTTGTTTTGTATCTGAACCAAAAATATGTAATAAAATACTTTTCCAGTTTGCCTTTTTTTTTGTGTATTTGTCCTTTACTTAATCAATTATTTTTTAATTTCGTAGTCCCACAATTTTTGTGCCTGGAATTGTAGAGACAAATGCAGAAATTCAGGTGAAAGTACTCTTTGCAAACTGGCAAGATACTTGTTTGTAAATTAGGTGTGGTATGCGAACCAATGTATATTTTTTATACTTGTTTATTTTTACATGCGAGAAAATGTATATGTGTAAGTAACTTTGCATTTGTAGTTTAAGGCAGTCACCTGCTTAGAGCTATTTTCGTGTTAGAGGCTCAGAAGCCTGGGAGTGATAAGGGTGACGCTGCCACATGCAACAGTGCACCAATTGGTGCTACATGCAAGTGATAAGGGTGACGCTGCCACATGCAACAGTGCACCAATTGGTGCTACATGCAACAGTGCACCAATTGGTGCTACATGCAAGGCTCTGAACGGGCGTGCAGTGTTTTCTTCGTACTGCGTGTACCTATGGGACATTCAGCCATGACCATATAATTTTATTGGTAGAAAGTGTGTAGTAAGGTTCAATGCAGGCTACTATCATAGTTTTGCTTGTGTCTGGGTAGTATGTCTTAAGATGTAGCAGTCTAAAAAAACTAAAAGTACCATTCATTCCTCATCTGGAGTATGTTTTCTTTTCATAGGTATATATAATGGGTTCATATTCAATAGTTTAGTTAAAAAACAAATTTTTCCAACATGCTACAACACAGTTTATGCACAAGATAGGCGATCGCTTTAAGGAAAGTGTACCTAAGAAAGTGTAGTTGAAATTAGTAAGTGGCAGTTATGGAAAACAGAACTGTACCATAATATTAACTGCCTATCTGCATGGCTTGGTATGTTGAAGTAAACAAGCCCTGTGTTATGGTATGTAACATGTTTAAACTATTGGTGATAGTTGTTCTTGTGTTGCAGGGGGAAGTAATCAGCAGCCCTGTAAAAACTAAGGAGATGGTGCTGATACGGCAGCCTATAGGGGCTGTGTCCTTGATTACACCAGTAAGTGGTATTTACATTTTACTACTTTCTGAATAGCCAAAAAAAATGTATTGCCTTTAACTTTCCTTGCTCTAATGGATGCAAAAATTAAGTGAGGCTATTTTTTAGTGCATTGTTTTCACAGACTGAGAAAGAGTTGCTGAATGTAAAAATATCATGGTGGAGGGAGGGGATGGGATAAGTAATCAGAATTGTATTTTCATTTGTTTGTATCTTGCTAGTATATTTAACTTGATTCTGTATTTAATGTGTGTGTGTGTGTGTGTTAAGATGAAGTAGCCCATTTCAGAACCATAGTGTGGTCAGTATAGGGAACCATTTTCAAATTTTGAAATCTTAATTATGAATATTCTTTTATGTCTGGCAATTTAAGGGGGCTTTCTCATTTTATTGTATTTGTTTACAATTTTTAATATCGTGGAGTCCCAAATTTAATTCAGGATGTCCAGCGAACAAGAAATGTAGGAAAAGTGGGAGATTTACAGATTTGAAATGCTGATGGAACAAGGATTTTTCCAAATGCAGGAATATTTTCTGGTTTATGAAATCTGTATTATAACTTCAGAAACTGCGCTAAAAGAACTTAACGGTAAAGAATCTGCACCATCTTTAAAAATTTTAATGCCACAGTGCTTTACTAATAACGTGTGAATGCCACGCAGAGAGAAAGGAGTAAATAGAACCCTCTGCTGTGAAGGATGAGGTAGGCAGGGGTTGGTTTATTGCTTCTGGTATGCAGGATGTGGTGTAGGAAAGCCTGTCTTCTTTGCACTAACGCGTGAAGCTGACCGCCTCTGCTGACCTAGTTGTATATTGCAGATGTTTTTGTTAAGAATGTTGTTGTGCCATGTTGTTGCAGTTGTATAATAGTGTAATTTTGCTGCATATGCAAGTTTGCTTTAGTTAAGTCTTCAGCAGACGACGTTGTTTGTATCCATGTCACACAAAGTTGCAACAACCAAGCCAACTGCTGCACAATCCTGCAACACATCATGGAGGACACCTTGCATAATGTTTTTCACTTCATTCTATCACGGGTAAAATAAATGCAACAAGATGTTTCCACTTCTGTCACAAACCTTTCACCATAAAAATTAACAGATTGTTGGCTACTTTGTTTGACCACCATCACCTATATCTTCAAACTCGACAATCCTGTTACTACTTAGGTCATATTGCAAATGTTCACATATACACATTTCATCAAATGAAATGTTAACACACATCTGTCTGCTTTGTCCATGTTTAAAACATTTTTTGTAAAAATCTCAAAACCCAGTTTGCATATTTCTGATTTTAGTGGCACTTTATTAAGTAGTTTAATAAAATTTCTAGATCTCTGCAAAGCAAATATTGTTTGTAAGGGGGGTGTAGCGTTTTGCCCGGCCTCATACAGCATGGGTTTCTCTGGCCTGCCTTTGTGATGTCAACATGCTTTCTTGGCCAGCAAGGTTTCCAGACCTCTTGCATGTAGAGAATGTTTGGGACCAGATTGTACGGAAACTTTGGCCAGCAACAACTACGGTGGATTTAGAGGGTCAGTTGCATCAGCTGTGGCAGGATCTTCCTTAGGGAAACATGAGACGTCTGTATGCCCATGCCCAACCGTATCGCTGCCTGTCTCCATGCTACTGGTCATCCAACACCATACTAAGGGCATCCTGGAAGTGTTGGTCCCCTGCAATAAATGCTTGGTGTTGCACAATATTGTGATGTTTTCTCAAATAAAATATGAGCAAGAAGATGAATTGANGGGGGGGGAACAAGTGAAATTATCTTGTAAAATCTTGGTAAAATAAGAAGTAAAGATGCTGAGAAAATCAGTGTGCCAAATAAGTCCACTGTTATATGAGTTATCTACTACACCCTTCCTTAAAATATTATTTTAATGGGTAAGGAGGAAAGATAAAATGTCAGTTTATGTTGCCACTGAGTTGTAGAAGTGAGATCTATGTTCATTACGAGTTATGTTTATTAAGTATAGCTTCTCAAAATTAATACATTTTTTTTAATTTAGAAAAAAATTTTAATTCTAAGTTTACAAATTTCAGCTAATTAATTAAATTAAATTCCATGGTAGTTTCATTTGTGGTAGATCAATCAACTCTGACAAATAGCTTCAAACTATTTTTTTATCTGAAGAATTGACACCCGGTCAAGTTTATAATGCTGACGAAACTGGGCTTTTTTACCATATGCTTCCGAGCAAAACACTAGCATTAAAGCTTGAAGATTTGGCTAAGGGCTACAAGAAAAGCAAAGATAGGCTAACTGCTATGGCTTGTAGCAGTGCATCAGGGAAACATAAGTTTCCTCTTGTCATTGTAGGGAAATCCAAGAATCCCCGAGAGCTAAAAAATGTGAACCACAATACGTTGCCAGTGGTTTACCGACCACAAAAAAGTGCATGGATGGACAGTTTTTTGTTTACGAATTGATTTTTTTAAATAATTTTGTTCCTGAAGTTCAAAAATTCCTGAAAGAAAATAGTTTACCAGAAAAAACTATTTTACTGATTGACAATGCTCCGTCTCATCCGGGAGAACAAGAACTCGTGAGTGGAGGAATTAAAGTGAAATTTCATCCACCAAACGTAACCCCACTGCTGCAGCCTATGGACCAGGGAGTCCTTGAAAACATCAAAAGAGTTTACTGAAAAGAACTGCTTAATAAAAGAATTGAAGAGGAAGAGGAAAAAAGTGTGATTGATTTGTTGAAATCATAAATTTCAAAGACGTTATTTACGTGGTTGCTGACGCTTTGGATTGCATCACAAAAAGCTCTTTGAAAAAGTCATGAAAAAAACTGTGGCTAGCTGTTTGTGCTACAAACGAAATGGCAAGCGATACTTTGGTGCAAGTGGCTGCAGACGACCTTCTGCAAATGTTAGGAACAATAAGTGGGTGCTCAGATGTTGATATGGAAGACATCAGTGAGTGGCTGAAAGACAACAATGACGGTGGCTATGGCACTATGACGGAAGAAATTGTAGCGGCATGCACAACTACAGCAGACAGTGAGGAAGAAGATGACGTGGACGAGGAGGGAGGGATCACACCGCAACAGCGGACGACACGTGCAGATACTGCGGACCAGCTGACAAACATCATGGCGTACTTGGAGCGTCAGCCCGACACCACTCCAGCTGAACTATTAATGATAAAGCGTTTGCGAGACTGTGCTTCACTCAAACGCCACACGTGTTTGAAACAGAAGACAGTGGACCAATTCTTTGTTAAGAAATGATGTAAAAGTTATTTTTATATTTTTTTAATGTCTTTTAAACAATTCTATGTAATTTTGTTACAAAACATAGTGTTTTATCGTAATAAATGGTAAGTCTGCTTATATAAGGATTTGTTTTGCTTATTACCCAGATTATCTGGATTTTCGATTTTCCAGATTGCCTTTGGTCCCAGTTAGTCCAGATAAACAAGGTTTTACTGTACCTGCATTGTGTTAAATTTTAGCTGTTGTTGGTTACTCCCTGAAACGTAATGGTGCTACCTTTTTTTTTGCAAACATTGGTAGGTTGATTATAAATAGGATAAACAGTATAGGTCCTAGTATCGAGCCTTGTGGTACACCTACATCAATATTTCTGGATTCAGACTGGCACGTTTTATGGTAAAAGTGTTTAGAGCAATAATCTATACTAGTTATGTGGGTACAATTTGAAAGATATGATTTTATTATTTTATTAGGTACACCTCTTATTCCACATCTATCCAGTTTTTCAAGTAGAATTTTATGGTCAACACAGTCAATAGCATTTGAGAGATCAGCAAAAATACATGCAACCTGTGATTTCTTTTCAATAAGTATAAACTGTGTTAACCAAATTACAAAGAGCCTGCTCTGTTGATTTTCCTTTCATAAAGCCATACTGATTGTTGATGATAATTTGGTAATGGTATAGAAATGATAATGGTCATATTAAAATGATTTTCTCAAGGATCTTGGAGAAGTATGGTAATAATGCTGTACGTCTATAATTATTTACATCAGTTCTGTTACCTTTTAATAGAGTGGAATAATTGTAGCACTTTTCAACCTATCTGGAAAAATACCTTGTGCAAGACACTCATTAAAAATATAAGTAAGTGGTTTCTTAATGAAATTTACACAAGCTTTAATTATAGCGATTGGAACTTCATCTAAGCTTACAAATTTTGTATTTTTTAGTTCACTTATTATTTTTGCCAATTCTTGCTCTGATGTCTACTTTAAATACATTATATTTATGTTAATTGGAACGGAGTGTTTCATTACAAAAGTCCAGGTAGTATTATCATATTCAGTATTTTTAGCAATGTTGCTCAATACCAGTGAAGTATTTGTTCAACACATCTCTGTTTTCTCAACATTATTATGCTTTAAGTTTATGTTCTCATGTTTTTGCACATATTAAATTTCATTATTGATAATATTCCACATGGTTTTACTGGAGTTTAGGGATAATTTTAACTTCTTATCCATATACAGTTTTTTTGTTGTTATGACACACATATTGTAATATTTGTTATAGTTTTTGTACTCAAAACAACTGGATCATTTTTGTTCAGACTAGATCCGAGTTTCTTTAAGGTGGCATACATGGATTTTAGATTATTATCTATCCAAGGAAAGGATTATTTTGCTGTTACATTATACCATGTTTTAGGAAACCGTTAGTTAAAATATATCATAAAAGTTTTTATAAAAGCAGTATAATAAATGTTGGGGTCATTTATGCTAAAAACATTTTTCCACAATTCATAAGAAATCAGATTACAAAGTCTTGCATGCTAATCATATTATGTATTTTAAAATTGTGATTAATACCACTTTTATTAACATCAATTGTAATTTGTTGGGCTGAGTGGTCAGATATTACAGTATCCAAGGTTTCCGCTTACCAGAAAATTGTATTAATATTAATAATAATATCACCAATGCATTATTGTATTACTTTATATTCCTATCCTTGTACTATCAAAAATTGCTCGGAGATTAAATTGACTTATTAGATTTAAGGTGGCTGCCTGGTTGAAGGAATTCTGCATGTCTAAGACCTAAGAGAGTGGGAGCGCTAGGGGCGACCGAGACATGCGCATCAACTCTCTCATCGCCTCTACACATAAAGCGCAAACTGGCGTGCAGTCTTGCCGTCGATAATACGCCTCTATGAGACTTTCAGCTGAGACCCTACCATTTTATGACATAATACTTAATAAAAATAAAGGTTTGATGCACGTACCTATTCCTTTTTTTAATGCTTTGTACCAGAATGTTTATACTTAAAAATGACCATGAATACACCCTTTGAGCCATTTTCACTATCACAAAAACATGCTTTAGAGAGAAATGAAGGAACTGAAAAACATGTATAGATGCGTAACGTTTCTTAAATGATATTCGTAAGCAGACCTCACTCAGACACATTGGGCAGTTTTTTAATAAAACATTTTCTGCTGGAGCTCTGCACACCATTCTGTGGCCTAACTGGGCGGCCACCTTAATAATTTGCTGGTATAATTGTTTTTATTATTAAAATCACCACAAGTTACAGTAAAATTAATATCTTTTGTAAGTTTTTAACAGCTGTTCAAAGTTTGTCAGAAAAATGTTAAAAATTGATTTTAAAAAAAACGATGCTCTATATACAGCAGTAATACATAATTTAGAAGTTTAAAAGTACTTATACAGATACAACAACATTTGATAATTTTTTCAATGCAGTATTTGGATGTATCGATACAAACACTACTGAATGTGTTTTGTATGAAAATGCACACACTACCATCTTTACTATTGTTTCTACATTAATTTGCAGCCAGATAGTAGTTATCGAGATAGTAATAGTCAAATGCATTTAAGTTAAGCCATTGTTCAGTAATACAATCAACATTTAATTTATATAGATGCAATATGTTTTTAATGCTATGTTTTTTATTATTTATGCTACACATATTCTGATGAATATTGTAGCTGCTTGCTATTGTGAAAGATAAAAACAACACAAAACTATCACCAAACGGAAATAAATACTAAAGTATAGTGCTATGGCACTGCTAACGTATCTAAATTGAACCGTTGCAAAGGGCAACACAAGTAATTACATAAACAATATCTAGCTAAGCTCTGTAAATGGAAGGGTGACCTAACATAACTTTTACATAATTTCAAAACAGAACAAAGTCAAACTATTGAGGTGTTCAAAAAATTAAGGAATTTAATAACATATAGGATAAAATTAAATAAAAGAATTTAGCACAATATCAGACCTGAAAATTTTGTAACATTGTTATACTGTAATCTCTTAATACTACACTTCCAAAGTCAAATCATTCTGGGACTGTTAAATTTAACAATTACACCCCTGCTAACTACACCAAAATATGTCCTGCATTACCTGTGCTTATCAGGCCTACTGAAAGATGAAAGCGATTGTGAACAGTAACTACAGGACTGGGGTTGTTGCAGTGGAACTTTCCCCACGCAATGATCACGAGGAAGGCGGGGGCGGCCCTTGCTGCAGGCTGCACCTGTGTCATCAAACCTGCCGAGGACACGCCCCTCACTGCCCTCGCATTGGCTAAACTGGCTGCAGATGCTGGAGTGCCACCCGGCGTCATCAACGTGGTGACTTGCGACCGGCCCAACGCCCCAGCCGTGGGTCGCTTGCTGTGTGAGCACCCCCTCGTTGCTGGCATCTCCTTCACAGGTACCACCACACACCAGCTAGTAGTACAAGGAGCATGGGGGTTCTGCACGCACATCACCTTCACATGTACTGGGAGGCCTTCAGTGTGACATCTTTTTAGCTAGTAGTAGAGGGAAAATGGGGGTACTGTACACACATCACCTTCGCATGTATTGAGAAACCTTCAGTGTGACAACCTTTAGCTTGTAGTAGTAGAAGCATGTGAGTTCTGTGCACATATAACCTTCGCATGTACAAGCGCAGATCTCTAGCTTCAAGGAGGTGCACACCAGCAGGCTCAGGAAATACATCTTCACCGGGAGTAGGTTGAGGCAGTCTACTCAAACAACCTGCATGACCAACTGCTGTACCAGGTTTATGACATAACTCATAGTCACACCTCAACATTCTTTGAGATAAATGCAGTGGTGTTGGCCTGTCAGGAGTAAATACGCAAAGCAAGGGTTTGTGATCAGTAATGACTAGAGACCTGGAAATTTCGCGAATTCATTTGAGGGCAAGCTACACTTCAAACACGTATACACTTGACTTCCTTTTCTAATTGGTTCGCAGCTGGTAGGCAGCGCCCTGGACCAATTCGACCCAGTAACTGAACTGCAAGAAACAGAGCACCAAATCTCGTGCTACCTATTCTGGGGCTAAACTTGGACGTCAGCCAATGAGCAACTAGTTGAGGCTCAAGTACGCTAAGGATTTTGGCATCTAACTGGTTTCCAAATGAATCCGCGAAATTTCCGGGTCTCTAGTAATGACTGTAAACCGACGAAAGACCAAGTAAGGGGTGAACTTTTTAACTGCAAATATGATAGAAAGTCCTTCCCGGTCTAGTTTTGAGTAAACTCGCTCTGTGACAGACAGTGTTCGAGGTGCGTAGGCAATTGGTTGTTTTGCCAGGCTGAGCATCTGATATGATGTGTGCCAGTATAGCACGAACCCCTACTGATGAAGCATCAGCTGTAACAACCAGGGGTAAGTCAGGGTTGTAATGAGCTAATACTTGGTGACTGTTTAACATATTTTAAACTGTCTGAAGTGCCACTCGGTGCTTCGTGGTCCAAGCCCATTTATATTTTGAGTGTANTGACTGTTTAACATATTTTAAACTGTCTGAAGTGCCACTCGGTGCTTCGTGGTCCAAGCCCATTTATATTTTGAGTCTAACNTTTGAGTGTAAGCAGTGTAAGGGCTCTAATATGGTAGCCTTATCCTTGAAGAATCTACCATAAAATGAGATCAAACGCAACAAGGATTGAAGTTCCTGTTTTGTACATGGACTGGAAGCATTTGTAAAATCGGGGTCCGAATGTAGTTAATAGAGGTTGTGTGTGAATTAAATCTTTCCCTACTTATACAGTGCTTGCTTCTTTATCTATTGCAACAAGTAATGAAAATACAAATGCTATTCTTAAAAATTTGTGCAATATTCTGAAAATGCATGAGAATTATCCTTGGAAAATTTTATATAGATGGGATGATATCCTCAGTATCCAATAATGTTTTCATCTTGATATTCTTGAAACTTTCAAATCCTGTTTGTCATGATCTTTATATAGATTCTTGCCAACTCATAAATAATTTTCTAAACAAATCTAACCTAACCTTTTTAAGGGTTTTTTACTGCATAAATTATTATTTGTAAGCACTCAATTTATCGAGAGTGAAAAAAAGATATGAAATGGAAAATTATTTTTATGATGGACTTTGGCCATTTTGTGTAGCAATTGAGAACTCTTTATTTGTTTGTGCATATGAATGCATGTTTCCCAAGATTTTATTTACAGCATTATTAATGGTGTATTACATAACTTAAAATTAATTTCTGTTGCCAAAAGTAGAGTAATATAATTATAATTACTGGTTTGTTTATAATAAAAAAATTACAAGTGGCCTCAGCATAAAATAATTGTATCAGTGCTCACATATCAATATTGAGAGAGAGATATAGAGATGTGTGTGTATATTGTGTTTTTATATGTGTATATAAACACAATATACACACACATCTCTATATCTCTCTCTCAATATTGATATGTGAGCACTGATACAATTCTTATGTGTGTGTATATATATATATATATATATATGTATATATATACACACACACACACACACATAGACAGATAGAGATATAGAGAGAGAGATGGATATAGACATATATAGATACATAGACATATAGAGATAGATAGATGTATAGATATAGAGAGAGATAGCTAGAGATAGATATGTATATTGACAGGTATCAAAGAACTGACTGCCTCACCTCTAATAATTTCTCCTAATTTCTGTATTTCAGAGACTTTGTAATTTCAAATAGGTGTAAGAATGTAAATACGAACGGAGCTTTATTGTATTGCGAGGATCACTTGTGTGGTTCCCTTGTTGTCAGGTTCCACGGCTGTTGGGAAGCTGCTGTACAGTAACTGTGCTCGTGGGTTGAAGAGAATAGCTCTGGAGCTCGGTGGCAACGCGCCCTTCATCGTGTTCTCTGGAGCGGACCTGGACAAGGCAGCAGATGGCGCCATCGCAAGCAAGTTCCGCAACTGTGGCCAGGTAAAAACTGCACGTGTTGATGGCGGCTGCTACATTTTAATTGTAATTGTTTGCACGGTGAAAATAAATTTGGAATGTAAATGGCTTATTTTGTAAACTAACAAAATGTTGCCAGTTTCTTTAAAAGGCCTCCCTAGTTGTAAAATGTGTCTCATTGTAAGCAGTTGTGTCTGTTATAATATTTTAAAAATCTATAAAAAAAATTTGATGTAGATATTTTTTCAGGACAGAAAACAAATTTAATATTTTGTTGCTCATTCATAAATTTGGTTATTGAAACACAAATGTGGTCATTGAAAAGTGTCAGAGTCTGCAAATGTAGCTCTCTAATCGTAATCTTCTTCTGTAAAAAAGTGTTTTAAACTATGGTGACATAGCTGTGTTTTTCGGTAATGGATTGCTTTATTAAAATCCTACAATCACAGCTCGAAGTTCTGGGGAAATAGGACACACGCAAAGCTGGTTTATGCTATTGTTCATCGCAGTCACAATGCTTCCTTATGACCGGATGTGACCTTGCCTTGAGTCATTTAATATATTTTTATTAGAGACAGCCGAGCAAAAGGATAGGATTTTACAAGTTAAATTATTTTTGGTGTGTCTCGGTTACCTTTCATAACATAGTTTTCAAACAAAAAAACACTGTGCCCTTTGGAGAGAGAAACCATGCTACAAGAAAGCAAGTAAAATTGATTTAATAAGAGTTTCTGTTTGTGTAGAAATTAAGGACACTTGGAAAAAGGGGGAATGTCATATTTTTCCACATTCTGAGAAAATCTAATGTGTAATTTAGTAAAGTGTAAAATAATACATATATATAAATGACTGCATAGTGCATATATACTTTTAAGGCTAATGTCCTGGCATCTTACTCACGTATATTTGACGAAGTACAACCAATTTGTATATGTACAATAAAATACAAAGTTATATAAATAAACCTTTGTTACACAAATAATGGAGAATATCAGTTGTACTGTAACGCCAAACATAGCAGTCTTACACATTCTAGCACATCACACATCAACAAACTGTGTCCATTGTTTCTCTGTTTTTAGTTGTCTGACTGATCATGTTGAGGAAGGATATCAATCAAGGATCTGGTCCACAAAATGATCTAATACTTGCAAATCTGCAAATTTTTCTTCGGATATTGCAAGTAAATCTGAAACAAAAAAGTAGGAGCATAGGACAATTAGAATAACAGCTTGCAATATATCATGCATGTTGGCAAATGAGGAAATATTTCAAATAACTCGTCCACCTATTATAACATCTCTCTGGAAGAATGATCTCTATAACAGATGTCGCTGGTAAGCATGATGATCTTGGTCCTTTTACAACAAACCTCTCCCAGTGGCCATTGTAGTGTCTCAGTATTCCATGACTCGTGGGTGCTCCATGGAGATTATAAGTTCCCTCACAGGGCATACTTTTTGGTAGAGAGGTGTCAAATAATTCGTCCATTGAGAAATCATTGGTCGATCAACTTCTACGACATGGAATGGTGAGGGCTTCCTTCGTGCACTCCTGAAATTTGAAATGATCCACCCAGTTGTCTAGTGTTTTGGTTGGATATTTCCAATTGATTGGTGTCATATTTCTATCGCACTCTAAGTACGAGCGCCCATGAGTGGGAAACACCATTTTCACAGAAATTAGACGTTTGGCATCATGAACTACAAAATGGAGAAGTCGGAAACAGTCCAGTTTTTATTCTATCCACATGCACTATCACAGAAGTGTCAGATGTTTTCCGTTGACGCGTGACGTCTGTGATTGATGGGGATGTCACGGTAAAGCTAGTTTTAGGTGTGTCAGTCAGAGACACGGCTGGCTGTCAAGATTGACTTAGGGTTTGTTCACTAGAGCCCAGTCGGTATACACCTGGGGCACGTGGCTTGGCGGCTTGTTACAAAGTTTGGAGTGTGCCAAATGACCTTATGTATTGCCGGCCTGCACACCGCAACTGGTTTACCTTTTACGGGCGTTGCCCAGGGTAGCTTCTGCTGGAGTTCCGTGCCAAGGCTCGAGGCGAAGATGGTGCTGCAGCTGGTGCTGCAGATAGAGGCCCGAGGAGGGCTGCTGGCTCAGCTGAGGTGGCACCATGGGTTTGCGAGACCCAGTGGTGCGTTGAATCCTTGGCGGAGGACGATGACAACGGGATGTGGTTCTCCGTTGGTCTTGAATGGGGGCTGAAATAACTTGGGGAAGGGAGCTGGGAGGTCAGGCCTCTCGAAGTGTCGGGCAGCTTGAGCTCGTTTCCAGAGGGTTATACTGCAAAGTGCAGTTGGGGCTGGCTTACAACCCAAGTTAAGCTTAGAGTTGGTAGCTGCCTTTCTAATACACAACCTGGTACCACTCCTACGAGTGCAAAGCATGTAAGTAGGGTCTATAGTCTGCCACGCAAGAGAGGAGCAGGCGATGAAGTACCCTAACTAAAGTGTTGAGGCAAGCCGAGGCTGAGCTCAGCGCTGTGGATGAGTGAATGTACTGGACTGACTAACTGCCTTGTGGTTGTGATGTAATGGTTGGGGCTCTACCGTACTGCACACCAGGTGCACAGTATGAGTAGCCGTCTAATGTGTATTGTTTTGACGTACGTGCACCTGGTTAACGGAGCCTGCAGTCCTACACTAGGTTCTGAAAATAGTTTGGGAATGCCGCGGACTTCTGCTCTTCCCTGGTGGGCTGACGTCTACGGAATTTGGAGTTACAGTCACCCTTAGCAATGTGTACTCTGAAGTTAATAGAAGACATGTTTATTCGAGAGGAATAACACGATGTCCCGTACCAATTCCTAATATTTACCAAGAACTGTAACGGAAGTGAATCTACACAAACCAGGTGAAGTGGACCTGGGTCTGAACTAACAAAGCAGATGTGGCTAGGTAGCTATTATACTGGCTAACCCTAACTAACTCAATGCTTGTTGTCCAGAAAGGACTCTGGTACCACTACCAGAAGGGTAGTGGGTGTAGAAAATGGGTGTTGACTTCTTCGGGGGCTTCTGATGAAGGTTTTGAAGAGCGTCTAGTAGGTCGCAAAGACGTCTGTGTTGGCAGAAAGCTCCAGCACTGGAAGAGAGAGAGAGAGAGAGAGCGTGTGTGCGTGTGTATATAGATATATATGTGTGTGTGTGTGTGTGTGTGT
>NQII01007591.1:73266-83969 GCA_002778355.1 Clitarchus hookeri
TATATATATATATATATATATATATATATATATATATATATATATATATATTGTAATGACGCAATATTCTTAATTTTTTGGGACACGGGTGTAAAATTCTTTTGTGTGTTTGAAGCTTTGACAAGCTTCGTAATATTTTTATCGGGTTTCAAGTTTAAAGCCGTAGTGGCTCGTTTCCCGTGGTAGTTTGTTTATCGAGCAGACGTGTGCTGTTTACGTTTTATCAGTAGTCCAGTTACAGTTTCGTTTCGAACTTTGGTTTTTTGTCATGCGTCAGCATTAATTAGATTAGTTCGTTTCTGTGGATCAGGCGACGTTGACAAGTTTTAGTTCCTCCGGCGCGGTTTTGTTGTACGAGAAGTCAGTTTATGTTGATGGCGAAGTTTGTAAATGTGTATAAAATTTAATTCTAAATAATTTATTTAATGGGGTTTAATTGTTTTTCTTTCATTGTAAGTTAGTGGTGATGTTTCAAGTCTTATTTAGTTATAAATTTAAAATTTAAACATTTCTCCCTTTATGAGGTTTATTAATATACTTTATACATTTTCTGTAATATTATAATTACTGATTTAAATATAATTTTTGTTGAATGTGATACTTAATGTTTTTTATTCTTTGATATAAATTTATAGAATTTGGATTTTATTCAAAAAGTAAAATTTCTTTGTAATTTGGATGCTTGTTTTGACGCGCCACGGGTGAAGTCTGTTGACCCTCTAGCCTCCACCACAGCCCCCCTTTTTTTTTTGATCAAGCTCAAGCTCCATTAGCAGTACATGCCACCAACCCATAATGATAAAGGTAGTCAACCCATGGAGCTGCTGCTGCCACCTGTGTGTTCGTTGCCTGCATCACATCACAGTTGGGGTATATGCCGCCCCTTCAGCTGCAACACAGATGGGTCAGCAGCCAGCGTTCAATCGCTGCCTGCTCTCTCTCCACCCTCGTTGCGATCCTCTCGCTTGCCCTGGTACGCACAGTATATATACCAGCCATGGATTGCAGTTTGCAACTGGTTTGCCTCAGCTCAGTTGTACGCTATCCCTCTTGCCCGAGTGTGCATTGACCTATACTTCGTCTACAAGCTCTTTGCTTCACCTGCTGCATTAGCCGCAGTGCTAAGCCCTTGCACTCATCTCCGAGTTTGCAGTACTTGAGTGTCGCCCACGCCCTTCCGGCATCTGCATCTACCAAGAATACTACCCAGTTATAGCAGTTGGCAACTTAGGTCTGGCCCTTCAAGCCTGGTGTGGGTGCAGGTTTGTTTACTAATAAAACAGATATAAACTACCTAGGTGTCTCACTATCAGCTCTATTTCTTTCAAAACCTGTATCCGCACTTTACCCCATTTCATCCAACTTCCTCAACCACTCTTGCAGGAGCTGGCACTGACTTGCATCCCCCCCCCCCCTCACAACCTTCAGGTATACTCTGACCTAATCTCCCTCTTTGTGTTGGGGACTGGGGTATGGTGAAAACGCCACCTTGTCGGTCACCACCAGAGGAGTGGTTAGCTGGTGTAGAAACCTTCAGTGGAGTACGTGGCATGCCANAACGCCACCTTGTCGGTCACCACCAGAGGAGTGGTTAGCTGGTGTAGAAACCTTCAGTGGAGTACGTGGCATGCCGAGGATAACTCTGCCCTAACTGCATACTTGCTAAGGGCCTACATTGGCGGTCGCCCACGTGCACAACACGCGAACTTCCCCACGGAGAACTGGAGTGTCAGTGATAATCCTGGGAGAGGAGACCCAGGAAGCCGCACAGAAAAGCAATCCCTTACCATCCTGTAGATNGGAGTGTCAGTGATAATCCTGGGAGAGGAGACCCAGGAAGCCGCACAGAAAAGCAATCCCTTACCATCCTGTAGATACACCCTTTTGCCATGTATACCTGTGCCAACCCCTTGTTTTAATTATGGCTCATGACTCCAGACACCATTATTTACCATATAAGTGTAAAATTGAAAATATTATACTGCCATTCGCCTGCTACATGCATTGAGAAATATAAATGTGGAGAACAATAAAGTTAAAACAAACAACTTGTTCTGCCTAAAGGTTTTTCCCTCATGAAACAAAAACTGAATAGACNGGAGAACAATAAAGTTAAAACAAACAACTTGTTCTGCCTAAAGGTTTTTCCCTCATGAAACAAAAACTGAATAGACGAGAACCTATGGTCCATGTTTTGCGCTATTCAGACAACAAAAAGGATAACTATTTTAAATAAGTAACAATGAATAATGTTTACACCAGTGCTACTGGAAAATGTAAATATTTCAATAAGAGCTGTTTACTTTACATGAAGTGTGCCAAAATTGAATTTAATAACCTTTTCACAAGTAAACTATTTCTTACTAGCTATTGCCAACACAGCGCTGGTGTCACGTTCATCAGNAATTTAATAACCTTTTCACAAGTAAACTATTTCTTACTAGCTATTGCCAACACAGCGCTGGTGTCACGTTCATCAGTTCGTTTTGATTACAAAGTAAAGATTATAATTTGTAGACAGTATATAAGTAAAAGTTTCTTTTCATAAAAATAGAATGTTTTAATGTTACTAATAGTATTAATGTTTATTATGTGTAATTTTTTTTTAAAAAAACCAGGCTGGCATGTTAAATCTAGTGTAACCTTTGAAAAGTTTGTTTCAAAAAGTTGCTTTTTGTGCAGCCACATGTCAGCCATTTTTGTGTTGAAAATAGTTTCTTTTAACATACTTACAGATGTAATCAGCTCATACATATATGCACAAAAAAGGTAANTTTTGTGTTGAAAATAGTTTCTTTTAACATACTTACAGATGTAATCAGCTCATACATATATGCACAAAAAAGGTAACCTGTATGTCTTATGCAACCCATATTTTGAACTTAAAAAATGGTAATAAAAAGTGCATAAGATACTTGGGTAAATATGGTAATATTGGTAGCCTACAAGAACATATGCATGTTACTTTTCATAGGGCATTCTGTGGGATGTGTCACGTTGTCAGAATACGTTTTCCAGACGTGTGTCAGTGCCAACAAGTTCTTGGTGCAAGAGGATGTGTTTGACATGTTCGTTGACAAGTTGGAGAAGAAAATGAAGGAGTTGGTAGTTGGGGACCCATTTGCCCCAGGTGTGAAAATAGGACCTCTCATCAACCTGAGTCAAGCCAACAAGGTTTGTTTGTGCTTTTTGTATGGTATCCCTCATTGTAAGTTTTCTGTGAATACAATAAGTGTGCTCAACCTCCATTCACAGTAGAGCTTGCAGTCTGCTGTCTGCCTATCCTATGGTTTGTATCATGTTATTTGTATGCTTACAGTTAGTCTAAATATGGTAGATCACAATTTTATAAAGTGATTCTTGGGAATCATCAAAAATTCCCAAAGGTTTACAAAATGAAGGGAAAAAAATTAAATAAAAAATTGAATAAATTGCAAATTGATTATAAAGATACATATTTGCAGCTCACAGTGATAGGGGGCTAAAGTGTAGCTGTTGTTATGTTTATTAAAATTTGTGTTTGTTTGCTGTGTTTGACTTTTAGATACATTTTTTATGATAATGCTGTTGTAACTTTAATTGATCTTTGTTTTTGGATTTTAAGTTGGGATTGCATTTGGAACATTTACTGTATTGATTGTTGAGGAACTAGTTATGCTACGTTTATTGATTACAGTATTATTAACGGTTTCAAACTTTTGTTTTGCCCTTTTGAATTACTGATGACCCATTCACATATGACACGTGTAGTTACATTATTGAAATTTACTATCAGAATATTATAATTAATTTAAGTATTTTTAATAAAACAGCTGATTTTCCTTGCAAGAAGCCACTAAAAATAAACTTTGCGCTTGCTGAAAGTTACGCCGCACTCTGTTTAAAGTTATTTTTTGGCATTAATATGTCTTAACATATACTGTGTTATTTCATCTCAAAGATCTAATTTGAAACATTGGCTGCTTTTATCATGAGAAGCAATTAACAATTGACTTCATGGTCAAGTTACACAGCTCTCAATTTAAAATTGTTTTGGTAACAAGGGTGTGTATATAACTCTTTGTGGTAGCATTTAATTTGGAAAATTCTGTATTTTTAATAAAATAAATATTTCTTATAAAAACATGTTATTTTTGCAGCAGAGATGACAAAAAACAGATTTAATGTGAAAAACCTTTTTTACCTCAGTTTTTGGGTAAAGGGAGGTTAAATTTGACACCTGTCTTGATTTCACGAAGTATGCGACTTTTGCAAAGTAATTCCAAGGAATCATGACACTGCGTGAAATTGAGGCTGTTGTAACTTCCATGTGATTGTCGTCAAGTACATCTGCTCTGGCTGCTTTGTGTGATGCAGTTTCATTTAAATGTCGATGGAAGTATTCCATTGCTATACGTCAGGTTGGCATAAGTGAAGTGGGATAAAATCTTTTGAGACCTGTTGCAGCTGACAGGAAAACTACTTCTGTCATTTGAACAACTGTACTGAATATTATTGATAATCAAATAAACAATGTAGTTGTGCATAGAATGCATTAGTAAAAATTTGGCAGTACAGTAAATCCTCTGTGTAACAAAATTGAAAGGAGTGAATTTTTTGTGTGTTTGTCATAGAGAGGGATTACAATGTGGTTCTTTTCTCTCATACAGAGAATTTTGCAATTTTGCATCTGAGTGTTAAATGTTTTCCTACTGTAATGTGGGACTGTAAGTGAGCCTTGTGGGTCAGTGCTGAGTGAACAGTGTGTATTGTCTGCAGGTGATGGACATAGTGAAGGATGCGATAGAGAAAGGAGCTGAAGTAAGGTTGGGTGGGAAGCAGGCGACATCGANCAGGTGATGGACATAGTGAAGGATGCGATAGAGAAAGGAGCTGAAGTAAGGTTGGGTGGGAAGCAGGCGACATCGCTGGGGAAGAGGTTCTACGAGCCGACTCTCCTGCTCAACATCAAACCTTCCATGGTCTGCTACACGGACGAGATATTTGGGCCTGTTGCTGTGTTGTGTCAAGTAGGTATTCTTCCCAACAGTTTACTGACTTGTAGATGTCGCTCAGTCACTTGTTGATTAGGTACTTAAGTTTACTCACAATGAATAGTACTGTGGATCTTAACCGACGCATGACGCGTAGCTGGCAATACGCTATGTATACATCTACGACTTCGATGCAGCCCGTGGGAGGCTACGACACCCTTACCCAGGGACGAACCCGGACTGCTATGTCCGAGAGACGAATACAGTCAAACCTCATTAATGCATCCCAATTTAATACAAGATTTGTGTTTGTGGGAAGTGTTTTTGCGGTCCCGTGAATTAATATAGGATTTATAATGTTAAACTACTTCCTTAATACAAAATACGGTTAATATGTAATACGAAGTGATTTTAATCCCGCAGGACAGTAATTCCACATGTTGGCAAATCGTTTATACAAATTCCACAGCTTAGTGAAAACAAACACAGCTAATATGCAATATTTGAAACACCGTAACATAAAACGGTAAAACATAAATAAACAACTGGCCAAAGATATACATACTTTGTAGCACAACAGGAAATATGGAAATCGATACTAGCGGTAAAGTTACTTCTACTGCCGCGAGTTGCGCTGATGTCGCCAAGATGTAAACAGTAACATTGTGGTAAATGAGAGATTTCCATTTATTTGTTTAAAATTGCATTTATAAAATTTGTTTTATTTCAAATTGATAAAATTCTGCACACACTCTGAACTAACACTATCCTGGCGGCGGTAATCTTTAAATGCCAAACTAATAATATTGAAGTTCGTAACCTGCAAGTTGCTGCCATCTTGTGAACACCAAGTGCAATGGAAAAATTCCAAGACTGACACATTTATTTCCTGATGTGTTGTGCACTACAGGGTTTTAATTTTTTTTATACACATGCAAAAAGATGTTGGTACTTTTTTTTTCTTCGAGAGGCGCACATTTTATATTTTAGCGCATTACAATATAAATGTTTGGTTTCTCTGACTGTACGGATAAGCCAAGGCCATGGCTGCGAAAAAAAACTATTGACGAAGAATAGTTTTCGTTGGTAATATGTGCGAAGTTGTTTTAAAGTTGTTTTAATATTTTTGATCGTGCTATAGTCAGTTCACGACTGGAAGAGACTTTCTTGAAGCCCTGCTAAAGATTTACTTTCAAGCCCATTTCGTATCCTTCCGCCAAAGGTAAACAAACATTGCCATGTGACTGCCATGTGGCAGTTACATGACAATGTTTACATGCAATGTTTACATTCCACTGTGTGTAAATGTGTTCGTACATGCACGTACCCATTATAAAAGTAATGTAATGTATATATTATTAATGGATATTCCACAAGCGTAAAGTTTTAAATCTTAAGAATTTCACAGAAAAGAATATGTGATGCCAGCGAAAAAACATTTCATTTTATAAACCNAAATCTTAAGAATTTCACAGAAAAGAATATGTGATGCCAGCGAAAAAACATTTCATTTTATAAACCCAAAATGCGAGTATTTTGATGAATCGATAGTAGTTGTCTATTTACAATCGATTGTTAGTGACTATCGATAAATTCCCGTACATCGAAGGCAAGATCATCAGTATTGATCGGAATTGCTACAGACGTTAAAATGGCGTGGTGGTTGAGTCGGATGTTTTGCGCAATTGTAAAACGTTATTTAAAAATGGTTGTGACGGTTTTCGACAGGACGGCAGAGTTTGCGAGTGAAGGATTCTACGTCTTCGACAATGTGAAAACAATTCTTATGTGCAAATACTGCAACGTTAGAATAAAGTGGCAAAGGAAAGACACGTGCACGAAACACATAAAAACAAAAGAAATTAGAACTGAAAGTGAGCACAAATTAAAATCATACGTTATTAAAAACCAAATAATAAAGAGCGGATATTAGTAAAACAAGACAAATAAATGAATTATTATAGGTTAAACGAGATAATCGCACAAATTCTCTGGCACGTGTGTCAACAACACAAGGACTACGAAGGTTAGTAAACAAATGGCCGCGTTACTTTAACCTTGAGCGTAATCATGTGACTATGCAAGAAACGTTGAAATCTAAATATGTTAGCATCACGTCATTAATAATTGGCATAATAAGATACAATTCTTTTCGACACCCATTTGTAAGCGATAAATTAACAATTACGTTAAAACTTTGGAACTATTTCCTCTCTTTGTGCTGGCAACCTAACGGCATAACTGTATCCGCGCTCGCCGCTGTTTGTAATGTTATATGCATGTCGCTAACGGCTAGGGTGTTTTTTCAAAGGTTGATTTTCAAAAGTTTCTTCCAGTCGTGAACCGACTATAGTTGGTTTTTAAAGGTTTAGCGATGGCTGCAAAATGTAAACATAATGAACTTGCGTTACTAACGAAGCTTAAAATAATCAGTGAAGTGGACAAAGGCAGTAAAAATAAAACAGAAATTGCACGAGAATTTGGTATTCCACAATTGTCTTTATCTACAATTTTAAAAAATCGTAGCAAAGTCGAACTTGCTCGTGACAATGCCTCTGAACTCTCAGCAAGAAAACGACTGCGTGAACCTAAACATGAAGAAATGGAAACCAATCTGCTTCAGTGGTATCACGAAATGTGTGCAGCAAACATACCTATTTCTGGTCCTTTTCCAGCAAAAGGCAGATTACCTGGCTTTGAGGTTAGGGATTCCTGATTTCAAATTTGGCAATGGTAGGTTGCAGCTGTTTAAAGAACGAAACAACCTTATTGCAAAAGTTTTGTGTGGCGAGTCGGCAGCCGTCGACGTGGATAAGACTCAGGATTGGCTAACGTCTGTGCAGCCAATACTTAATCAGTTCACTCCAGATAATATTTTCAACATAGACGAAACTGGAGTTTTTTACAACCTGCTGCCAAATAAAACATTGGCTGTGAAAGTTGAGAAGTGCCATGGAGGTAAACGCAGCAAGGAACGTGTTACTGCATTACTGCGCTGTAACCAAAGTGGTAGTGAGAAATTATGTCCCCTTTTTGTAGGCAAGTTTCAAAAACCCAGATGTTTCAAGAATATTGTTAACCTACCATGTGATTATGAAGCAAATTCCTGTGCTTCTGTGACAGTGAAAATATTTCAGAAATGGTTAATGAAATTAGAACGACACATGGCGTGCAAAAACAGAAAGATTTTACTTATTTTGGACAGATGTACAGCACATTCTGCTGTTGGCCTTGAGTTGTTACAAGTGACATTGCTCTATCTGCTAGCCAACAGCACAAGTTTTCTACAAACTCTTGATCAAGGTATCATCCAGTGTGTGAAGAACAACTACAGAACTCGTCTCACACGTTACTTAATTCGTTATCTGGAACTGAAGAAAGAGACCAACTTGCGATGGGACGTTTTGAATGCCATGCGGAATGTATGTATGGCTTGGGATGAAGTCACATCGTCAACAATAGCCCACTGCTTCAGAAAAGCTGGTATTGGTGTCAAAGAAGAACAGGCCGGTGAGGAAGACACTGATGGCAATATGGAAGGATGGGATTATCTTCACGAACGTCTGCAATTCCAGGAGCAGTTTCGCCACTTTGTGCAAGTGTTGCCAAAAAAAATGCATGTGGTTTTTTTTTTTTAGATTGTAAAAGTAAAGTTAATAATAAAGGTAGCATTTTGAAATGGTTATATGTCAAAGAAGCCTACTGTATTTACCACATTGTTAGCCAACCTTTTTTTATCAATTTGAATCTAACAAAATCACCCCTCGGCTTAGAATTGGGACAGGCAATATTACATACAGTTCCGACCAAGTATATATAAAATAGGGATGGGTTGATTTTGATTCTCGATACCACAATACCCTTGATACCACTGGTATTGAGAGGTATCAACGTTACCGATTCTTCACACTGAAAAAATTTGTTACCTTGTTATAAACACTGCTGTTGGAAAAATAAACTTGTAGAAAAAAAAACAGGTGCAGCACTTGAGTTGTGATGTGAATGTTATTTGGTGTGTTTTATTACCGTTGACGCATGACATCTGGTGACTGACGATGACATCACGGTCGAGCAAGGTCTTGTGTGTCGGTCAGAGACACAGGTGGTATGCTTGGCTGACTTTACTGGCTTCTAACCGGACCTCGACCAGTGTGTAGGCTAGGGCGCGCAGCTTGACGACACTGCACAAAGTTGGCTGTGGGCTTGGCTGTCCTTGGCATTACTGGTTGGCACACAGCCACTGTTGTATCTGTATTGGGCGTGGCCCGGGGTAACTCCTGATTCGGCTACTGTTGCTGCTGAAGTCGGCCGGAACACGTGTTTAATCATTGGGTGGAGGTGGTGCTGCAGCTGGCAGTGCTGAAGGATCCCCGCAGAGAGCTGGTGGTCCGGAACCACGGGTTCGCTATCTCCAGTGGCACGTGACGTCCCTGACGGAAGTCTGTGACGACCGGATGCGGCTCGCCAGTGGTCTTGATTGGGAGCTGAAATAAGGAGGCAGCTGGGAGGTGAGGCCTCTCCAACTGTCTGGCGGCATGAGCTCGTTACCGGGGGGTTATACTGTAAAGTGAAGTTGGGGCTGGGTTACAGCTCTTATTGGATTCGGAGGCCTTCCTAGCTTACCACTTCACCACCACTCCTATGGGTGTATGGCATAAAGATAGGTACTAAAGTCGGCCCCACAAAGGAAGGGTAGGCAACAATGATCTCTAGCTGGGTGCATAGCCAACCCGAGGCTGAGCCAATCGGAGTCTTACCCGATTACTCCAACCGGCAACAGTTCAACACGATGGTTAGAGTGGTGGGTTTACCCTGGATGTCCGACAGCAACGTAGGTGTGGTCCAAAGGTGGGCAGAACCTGTCTAGCACTCCTTCCGGCAACAGTTCAGCACGGTGGATGGAGTGAATTGGCTGTACTAGTTGACTAGCCACCTTGTGGATTGAATCTCTAGTGGTTGTGGCTCTATTGTACTGCACACCAAGTGTACAGTATGGGTGGCCGTCTAATGGGTGTGTTTGCGATGTACGTGCGCCTGGTTAAGGGACCCCGTAGCCCTACTGTAGATTCGGCAATTGGGTTTGTAAATTACGGGGTTTTCTCCTTTTACCTGGTGGGCTGATGTCTACAGGGGATAAAAGACACAGTCACCCTAGAATCAGCACTCTGAGGTTTGATAGGAAAAGTGTTTATTCCGTGAGGAATAGACATGGTGGCCCGTACTACCTCCTAACTAACCAGGAACTGAAACAGAAGTAGACTATGAATACCAGGTGAAGGGGACCTGGGTCTAAACTAGACGAGAGCAGATGCGGCTAGGTAGCTATAGTACTAACTGACTAACTAACTCAATGCTGTTGTCCAGAATGGACTTGGGTGGCACTACCAGAAGGGTAGTGCGTGTTGAAGGGGGTAGAAAACTTATTCGGGGGTTGCTGAGGAAAGTCTTGAAGAACTTCTGGTAGGTTGCGAAGACGTAGTTGGCAGAGAACTCCAGCACACGAGGTGGTGGAGCAAATATGCTGTTCTGTGGCGGTGCACAGACATATATTCCACCTGCCTGCGGGCTCCCTGGGGTGTGGAGGTGAGCTCCTCCTCCCATGGGCGGAGCTGTGTTCTCGGGTGCCATCTCTCAGTGCACGGCAAAAGTAGGCATCTCTGTCATGCAGGGTTGCATCGGCTGCGCAATCTTGGGTGCTTAGCTGGGCCACTTGGCTGACTTCTATCACAC
>NQII01007592.1:0-54221 GCA_002778355.1 Clitarchus hookeri
AATATACCACTTTCTGGAGTTTTTTTTATTATTTTCAGAAAAGCTCCTAAACTAGAAAATTACCTTTTTTTTTTTGCATTAATTAGACAATGCGTGTCGTGAACTCTAGAAACATTTTGGAATGACTGAAAGTAGGTATANTTTTTTTTTTTGCATTAATTAGACAATGCGTGTCGTGAACTCTAGAAACATTTTGGAATGACTGAAAGTAGGTATATGCTTACTAACCAGATTCTCCATAAAATAATTACTGTGCGTGGTGGAGAATTGTACCCATCCAGCAGGAAAATTTCTCGTTAAGCAACTACTTAAAATGATTATTAAATGTAATTCCTTTAGTAACGTGCTCATGAAAGTGATAGGAACGGTCGTGTGAATGATTGGCTCTGATACGTGTGCGCAGGAGAAATCCGCTCCAGCAACAGTCACAACTTGTCAGCACATCCAAGCAGCAATGAGATGCTACACGAAGGCCCAACCAGTGCAGCTCAAAAACTCCATCATCAATACACTCAACATGAGCAACGATATTAAACAGGTAACCTATGAAATTTTTGCACTTTGTCTGTTCTGCCTAGATATGTCCATTTATTTTCTTAAAATTTTTTAATTGTGGTGCAGGAGCTGTGGCAGTTGGCTTCCGAGACAAACGGGCCTTTAGTTCAGAGAGTGTCGAAGAACATAATGGCAGTGAAATGCAAGGCAAGCCCCAAGCATCCTCTGGGTTACCTGCATTTTTCATTTTTCGTAACAAAGCTGAAGGACCGGGTCGAAAACAAGTATTTCTGCAGTTGTACAGCGTTTAAGGTAAATGTTAGTAACATTTGAAAGTACGTGTAAATATTAAAATGATGTGCTTCATCACACTGTAACTAGGAGTAGCGGCACCAACCAAGTTTGTTTTTAGTTCCCATAAAAAGCCATATTTTTTGTAATGGTTTCAACTACTTTATTTTATGTAATTGCACAAATAATGTAAGAATACTTTCAACATAATACATAGACAGTTGCTCTATCACCTGAATGGAAAGAGGTACGGTACAGGTATACATTGATAATTGATTTTAAAATACATACATAAAGGGCTCTCTCAAACTATGAGAAAATGGCAAATAGTAATCTAACTATAGTAAATTTGTATGTGCATAATTCAAATTTGTTATGGTTGTACACATGTGTCAAACAACAGACTGTAGCCTCAGTGCTTGTTTGATTACAATTGTATTCAAACAATTTGAATGACGGACATTATGGAACCTTAATGAATCACTGCCTTTTCTGTCATTTTCCTTCCATAATTTATTCTCCTCTGTCCAAGAAACTTAATTTTAGAATTGTGTTAGAAGAGTGTGCATTATTCTATAGTTTATCATTGTTTTAGTATCCCATCTTTTCTTCAGTCTGGGTAGTTTCTATAAAATTCACAAACATGGCTTGCCTGCCACGTCATCTGTCAAAAATGTTAGGTGTCGCCTGCAACTAATTCAGATGGTGATTACCTGATGATTTTTTGAAAAATAACAGAATTAAAACCTTGTTGGAAAAGTTTGGAGTGTGCGGACTGTATCTGCTGCGATTGTTTTTGGTGTGTGCAGTTCATTAAGTTTTTTGGTTAAACAAATTTTACATCAGTTATTGTTTCCAAAATCTGGCTAATGAAATGTACTTATTATTGTTCATCTTCTGCAGTCTAGACTCGAAGTGATCTTAAGTGTTATCTTTATTACAGATTTTAATCTTTAATCTTTGCCAAAGTATAAAATGTTTTCTACAGGAGTAAAATCCTGTGCATAAAAGGGTTTCTTTTTTGGGTCAACTGACAGTACTGCAGAACTTCATCTCGGCTTCTGAAACTTCTTTGGATTGCAGTTGTACCATCCTGTGCGTACGTGTCTCATTTCAGCACGCACTGAAAATTCACAGTGAAGAACCATGGACTTCACTTACATACAGTAGGAACTTAGAATCTGGATTGAGATTAATAAAAAGTGACATATGTTAGTTTCACTAGCTTAGTACAGTGAGATGAATGCTGATAAATACTTGTGTATTCAATTGTCATTTTCCAGGGGCAGGTCAAATATTTATCTTGGCAACTCGCATCTTGTAAAGATGATTCCAATTTCAAAAAATGTGTTCATTTTTATGCCTGCATAGCAGCATTTGCTGGAGATCCCAAACTAAGTGAAGAATTTTCATATTATGTAAATCTTGAGAAGAGGAACATAATACCAATGCTCTCTCTTGCTGGTGAGTAAAAATAAATTTAACCATTAGGCTTGGCTTCACTCTGTTTTTAATTTCATGTGTGCCGTTACTTTCTTGTAATATGTATTCACACATTCATGAATAACTGCACACCTGCTTAACCTTCATACACTCATAAAACATTAATTTCTCATGACATTGTGCTACATATTTCAATTGTAGCTAGTGATTAGCAGATACCCAAATTTTCTCGATACGGATACCTTTATTGATACTATGACTTACATTCTCTATACTCGATACCTTTACAGATATACTCAATACTTAGAATTTTGAAAAATAATTGGTATGCATGTGTATGAGGTCACTAGTTAAACTATTTCAGTAGAAAATTTTATTTCAGTAGGAGGTATAATTTTGCTTTATATTAGAAATGGTCTTCCATCAAAACAAATATATTTCACTGTCATAAAAGCATATTGTGCTTTTGGAAGCAAATAATTCCATTGCATGCTTCTCTCCCAATATTGATTCATAGCCATATTTTTTGTATTGAAAACCAAATCACAGGGTAAATGACCTGCTATTTATTTTACAGTATCATTGACTGCATTTTTGAAACAATATTGCAACTGTTATTCAAGTTTTTGAGTCATAACATGNTGACCTGCTATTTATTTTACAGTATCATTGACTGCATTTTTGAAACAATATTGCAACTGTTATTCAAGTTTTTGAGTCATAACATGTATGGATTGCTTTCACTTGAATATAATGCGTAAACTATTTTCAAGAAGTGGTATAACTTATGAAATTGTATGATAACGTAATTGATGGCTGCCGCCCAGTTTCTTTTCGCCAGCATATACTGGTTTCAGTATAGAAAAGAACTAAAGTATAATGTTTACAGTAATTAATAACCTAATGTTTGTTTTATTTTAAATTTTTATTTGACGTTTATATTTTTAATGTAATATTATTCATAGCCCCAGATAGTTAATTTTAATTTTTTTTGTATAAACGTAATTTTAATTGTAATTAGTAACTACCCATCCATTTTTTATTAGTTATATGACACATTAATTTCTAACATAAATGTTAAATTATTGATTTTTAAAGACGTGTTCAATTAATTACAATAATTCAATTTCAGTCAACTTTTGGATATAATGTTATTCCACTCCAGAGTCAGCACAGTGTTTTCAAATGGAATTTTCTTTTTTAGTTTCATCCAGACTTAATAATAAATCGTTTCAAGGAAAATTATTTTTAGTGTCTACTAATTTGGGTAGTTTGGAGTAGTTTTCAGTGCATAGTTTTAAAGTATTACCTTGTCATTGATGCTGCTATGTTTGAATTGAGTGCTGCACAGTTGGTACAAATGTCTCACGTATTTTCCCACTCACACAAACTAATTCACAATTTCACACTAAAGCAAAAAAGCAGAAACCGTAAGAAGCATGTAGCTTTTAAATGATCCGCTAGATGGCTGCTATGTTACTCCAACATAAATTGCTCAGTTTCTTGCTATAGTCGGTTCACGACTGGAAGAAACTTTTGAAAATCAACCTTTGAAAAAACACCCTAGCCTTTAGCGACATGCATATAACATTACAAACAGCGGCGAGCGCGGATACAGTTATCCCGTCAGGTTGCCAGCACAAAGAGAGGAAATAGTTCCAAAGTTTTAACGTAATTGTTAATTTATCGCTTACAAATGGGTGTCGAAAAGAATTGTATCTTATTATGCCAATTATTAATGACGTGATGCTAACACATTTAGATTTCATAGTTTCTTGCATAGTCACAAAATGACGCTCAAGGTTAAAGTAACGCGGCCATTTGTTTACTAACCTTCGTAGTCCTTGTGTTGTTGACACACGTGCCAGANTGACGTGATGCTAACACATTTAGATTTCATAGTTTCTTGCATAGTCACAAGATTACGCTCAAGGTTAAAGTAACGAGGCCATTTGTTTACTAACCTTCGTAGTCCTTGTGCTGTTGACACACGTGCCAGAGAATATGTGTGATTATCCTNCGAGGCCATTTGTTTACTAACCTTCGTAGTCCTTGTGCTGTTGACACACGTGCCAGAGAATATGTGTGATTATCCAGTTTAACCTATAATAATTCATTTGTTTGTCTTATTTTACTAATATCCGCTCTTTATTATTTGGTTTTTAATAACGTNATCTTGTTTAACCTATAATAATTCATTTGTTTGTCTTATTTTACTAATATCCGCTCTTTATTATTTGGTTTTTAAAAACTTATGATTTTAATTTGTGCTCACTTTCAGTTCTAATTTCTTTTGTTTTTATGTGTTTCGTGCACGTGTCTTTCCTTTGCCTCTTTATTCTAACGTTGCAGTATTTGCACATAAGAATTGTTTTCACATTGTCGAAGACGTAGAATCCTTCACTCGCAAACTCTGCCATCCTGTCGAAAACCGTCACAACCATTTTTAAATAACGTTTTACAATTGCGCGAAACATCAGACTCAACCACTACGCCATTTTAACGTCTGTAGCAATTCCGATCAATACTGATGATCTTGCCTTCGATGTACGGGAATTTATCGATAGTCACTAACAATCGATTGCAAATAGACAACAACTATCGATTCATCAAAATACTCGCATTTTGGGTTTATAAAATGAAATGTTTTTTCGCTGGCATCGCATATTCTTTTGTGTGAAATTCTTAAGGTTAAAAACTTTACGCTTGTGGAATATCCATTAATAATATGTACATTACATGACTTTTATAATGGGTACGTGCATGTACGAACTCATGTACACACACAGTGGAATGTAAACATTGCATGTAAACATTGCCATGTGACTGTCACATGGCAATGTTTGTTTACCTTTGGCGGAAGGATACGAAATGGGCTTGAAAGTAAATCTTTAGCAGGGCTTCAAGAAAGTCTCTTCCAGTCGTGAATTGACTATAGATGACACTTGACCCTAGATACTGTTTAAAGTAGTGATGGGCAGAATGACTCAGATGGCAGAATCTATTCATTTGGATCAGTTCAGTAAAACTATTCTTTTAAAAGAATTGTTCATTTTGTTCATTTTGTTCTTTTCGTTC
The DNA here is from genome assembly GCA_002778355.1 of Clitarchus hookeri. Classification (NCBI taxonomy): domain Eukaryota; kingdom Metazoa; phylum Arthropoda; class Insecta; order Phasmatodea; family Phasmatidae; genus Clitarchus; species Clitarchus hookeri. The sequence continues at coordinate 5,308 of NQII01007592.1, forward strand.
TCATGTACTGCAATTCTTTAGAGAGTCGCGACTCTTTTCCCATTTTAGGTATTCATTATTCCTTCTTCTTTTTGGCTCTTGTGGCACCTGGGTTGTTTTTATCTGCTATTATTTTAGTTTGCACAATTGCTAAAGGACTTTTGATTATGATTTTGTATACTGGTATGTGAACTATGAAATTCTATATTACTACTCGGAATTGTCAAGTATCAAGTTACAACACTGCAAGCGGTATCTTCAAGGAGAGACAGTAGTAACCCAATGTTTGTTGTGTAGGCCTTCCCGCTATCTTCTCGCCTTTAGTGCAAGCTTTGAAAAGACTCTTGTCTCTCGATTCATTTTACAAACGAATCTGACTTTCCGATGCTTTTATCCTTATCACCTTTAACAATCTTTTGTCTTGTGTTCTGCTTCTGATTCAGTGACTCAAAAACTTTCGTAGCAAACAAATCAAACAATTTTGTTCCCTTGATGATTAGTTTATTTTGAACAAATCACACACCATCCATCACTAGTTTAAGGGTTACTCTAAATCCTGTTCTCGCAAACACGCATCTGCCCGATCAGCTTGACAGCTACCATAAAATTTTGCGTTGTTTTCTGAAGGATGTTTTTTACTTTACGAAGCACGTATGCAATATGTTTTGTTATGGAATTACTGTGAAATATCATATTTCATGTTCCTGCATACTATTCCGTCTGTAGAACAAGTAACCTTTATGAACAATTTCACCTAGTACGTAAACCTTAACCCATTTTATTGTGGATCTTACGGACATTTTTTAAAAACTCATCTTCCGTATTTTAAACATTGGAAAACTAATATTTAAATTAAATTACGTATATACTATGAATGGCACAGCTATAACAACCAAAAATAATAATAATTCAAATAAACAGCACCATGTCACAAAAAAATTTTTGTAGGCTAAAAATTGATGGTACTTGATTATAACCTGCACCTTGATTTTCAAAAATATTTTCCTAAAGAAGAGTGGTTATAATTAAGTAAATACAGCAAATAACAGTTGCTTAGCAAATGCAGCAAATAATAATTGCTTAGCGACTCAAATGTTGGACATGGTTTTTTTTTTTTTAACAGCGCCATTTATTACAAGGAATTGAATTTTTTCAGTGTGAAGAATCAGTATAGTTGATACCTCGTGATACTTGAAGTATCGAGGGTGTTGCGGTATTGAGAATCAGAATTGGCCCATTTTTAGTGAATATAATTTCTTGATTGCTGTCACAGAGCTGTGAATATAGGGCAAGCTTCAGAATAAGAATCTATGTTCAACTTGCTACCCGTGTAGTGTAAATACACTTTGGCAGAGTGGCAGAGCGTTATCATTGGGTGGCATAAGCTAATCTGGACGAGCAATAGCAAATAGCATATGAAACACTTTAATTATGCAGCACACTCCCTACCCTCTCTCTAACATATCTTTCAGTCTCTTCGTGCATAGTGGCTGCTTGCTGGGGGGTGGGGCCATGCTATGGAGTGTAGTTAGCAGGCGTGTTGTGTTGACACACTGTTGGATGAGAGGGTAGGGGGAGTTTTCCCCCCACCCCCCTTTATACCTCAAACACACAAAATCTTCATATGGACTGGGCCTGTCGTTATTTATGGATTACACACACATGAAAGTGTGTTTTGGATCTCTAAATAATGCTCAGAATCATTCTTTCAGTAATTTTCCTGTTCAGTGCTCCATTTGAAATGAAATCATGAAAATCGCCACCGCCAAATCCTTACATGTGGAGAGAAAATTTAATTTTTGCAGTCCCTGTACAGACAGATTGGAGAAATGTGGTCATGTAATGACTTGATTCTCTGCCCAGGTGTCCTGCACAGTGTTTGTGAGAGCTGATGCTCAGTATGAGGAGGCACTCGTGTTTCAGGCAGTGAGAACCAAACGCAGCTGGTCACAATTCTGCGAGCGAATGGCCAGGACCCGTGTGATGTAGAAGTGGAGGTTTTGGGAGGTGTGGTGTCCCTCAGGGATGACGCGTCACTGCTGGAAGATACGGGAATTACCGTCACTGATGATGGCACTTTGGCCCAGGTATACTGGAGTGTTTCGTTAATTTCTGTTTTCAGTCCACCCAGATATATCATCTACAACTGTTTCCACACATGTTTACTATCCAGCTCTGTAAAACACTCCCATTTACTTATTTTTCCACACTTCATGTATCATATTTACTCGTGTACCACCCGCCCCACATTATTTAATATCCTTCCAAGAATAAAATTATTTTACACATTTAGTTTTCTAAATAGTGTTGCACAAGTGTTAGGAAATGACGTAGGGCAGACATTATATTTGTGATCTGTCATTCTGCCTCCCAGTACCACGCAGCTGCCTGTCGGGTGGGCCGGGAGATCAGATAACACAACCAGAAATTGTCACTCAACAGGTACAGTTGGAGCAGCGCGACACAAATAGAGGAGATATTTAAACACAAAATGCCACTTATCTCGTGGATCATCAACTTCAGCTTATGGAAAACAGGAACAACTTTATAACAAAAGCTGTGAATGTGGACTGCCCTCCTACTGGGTCATCTACATGCTTGCGGATCAGCCTGAACGCTCCCACCCACATCCCATAACAAATGTCTGCTTTTTTTGTATAAACATTGTCATGGCTGACATCACTATCTCTGCTGAAGCTATTGGCTTGTTAGCACAAGTGAAAAGCAGTTGATGTTTTGAGAAATCTGACTATTTCAAGTCTTTTATTTTTCTCCAAAACCTTAATATCAATGTAAGACCCACACTTCTACTTTACAAATTTGTTTCTGAGGAAAAATGTGCTGGTGGTACACGAATAAATAATTTGTGATTATGTAATACTTTGTAATTCCAACCTAAATTTAGTAAAATTCATAACTGTAGTGTTATTAATTTTGGTATAATTTTTTTTATTTTGTCTCAAGTGTGTGGATGATGTACTACTTTTAAAACCCCAGGGCTGTGCCTTATAAAAGATACTGTTGTTGAAGACAGAGTTTTAGTCTTCCCTGCAGTTGATATCAGCTGACTTAAGTTCTTATTCTTGTTGAGGGGCTGCTTCATTAAGAGCATCTCAACATGTTAGGTTCCTCGACTATCTCCCTCTGCTGGAAAGTTTGCGCAGGCTAGACTGCAACCCCAGTTCCCAAAATCTTTTCTACCACTACGTAATGAGAGGGATAGTATCTTCAACTTTATGCCAGATCTGTTGCTATTGTTTTTGAGCTCGTAAACATAGATTGTGTCAGTATTACTTTTCTTTATTTTTATCGTACATGAATCCATCCAAAAAGTTACAGTTATATACAATTATGTGAAAAAATTAAATTATTTAATATTTATAATAGAATTATTTTTAATATGATTTTTTCAGCTTCCTTTTATATTTTTACTTTGATTCACTAAACATTAATATTATAGATCTATGAGTACTTGAAAGTCGATTTTGAGCCAAATACCTGTTTGCAGCAAAATGAGTGAGTGGGGAGCAACTCTACTCCTGATGCCCTCTTGGCTCCAGTGCCACTGGAGTAAGTGAAGAGATTAGGGCGGCTCTTAACAGTGAGGTCTTGAGAGCCGATGAAGGTGAAGTGAGATGGGTGTAAAGCAGTTCCGGAATGAAAGGGCAGGGAAATGGGAGACCCTGAGAAAACTTGCCAACTAGCAGCATCGTCCGGCACAATTCCCACATGCAAATATCCGGGAGCGACCGCGGGAATCGAACCCGGTTCACCTAGGTGGGAGATGAGTAGTTTAACCACTACACCACCATGGCCCCAGCACTACTAGAGAAGGGTGACCAACCTTGATAAGATGACATGAACATAACAAAGATTTTCTGTCACAAAAAATTCTTGTGGCTTAGCCTTTTTAAAAAAAAAAAACCAGAAAAAGAGGATTTACTATTTTAAGTTTATCACCTGCAGAAATACTACCTTCATAATTAATTTACCTTAGGATTCGTCAATTATGAAATTGTAACTTAGTTTATTTATTTTCTCAGTCTTCGTTGTACATTTTGCAGCTGGTAAGCGCTTCTAATTTGTAAATTGTAATTTGGTACCACCATACACATGTATATCCTTTTAAAGTGAAGAGGCACAGTCTTTCACGCAGATTCAAGGCCTGGAGATTCTTCCAGATTCCTTAGAGGTGCAGATTCACAGTATGGAGTCTGACTCGCTGAATTTCGGTGACGTCTCTGAAGAATACATTTTGCAGAATGATGTGCAGCCATCACAGGTGCAGGTATTTATGTTATTCTATCTTATGACACCGCTAGTATTGTTTGTATAAACAGTTGTAAGCATTGTTTTCTTTGAGCATGCAATATTTTATTCCTGATGTAAGTGTCCAAGACACAAAAATTTGTTTATTACACCCCTTATGTGAAGATGATAGGTTGCCATATCAGATTGTACTGTTAACAGTAGAAATCCCTTTTTAAACCCCCCGATTTTACACATTCCTATGTTTTACACCTATTGCATTTGTCTCTTTTTTTTAAAATGTATTTGGAAATATCAATATGTATTACTTTTCTTTAACTTTCCTGCATTTTAAAACACTTTTCCTGGTCCCTACCCATTTCCTATATGCAAAAAATTTCATTAAAATTTTCTTGGGCCATTTTTGCACGTATTAGCAGCAAAATTACACATTATATTTGTTGAACAGTAAGGTTGTGCAAATATTTGGTACACCAAAACGGAAATGAAAAATGACAACATTTATTTTCATTTTGGTAAGAAATTTTGTTGCCGAAGTTTATAACGAAACAAAATTCTTGATTTTAATGAATATTCTGTTTTTAATACATGTTTATTTAGTGCACTAGCAAAGGAAATTTTTTTCTGTGATTCATTTTCTTTGTTTTTGTTATGTTATAACTAAAATAACTACTTACATTAGATGAAAAATTTGAACATAGGCAAGACTCCATATCTTCCAATTTTTGGTTTGGTTTTTTAATGAACTTGCCGTAATGATTAACGTGATGTAATGTTATAAAATTCATAAAACTTTCATTAAGACTGAACTATTATGAAATTATTTTTCGCTTCAGTTTCACGAAAGTTTATAACATATTTTTCATTTTCATTTCGTAAGAAAAAAAGGCACATTTTGACAACCCTATTAAATAGTTCCTGTGAATTGATTTGTAAGATCTTCACACTAGTAAGATCAAATTGGACTTAGTTTGATTGAACTTGACCCCTAAAAAGCCAAGATTTGTGTCATTTTTAGAGTAAAAATAACATTTTTTTAATGAAATATTGATTTATTGTAATATTTTGAAGTCTTCTCAGAGAAATTATACCCGAGATGGATAAATAGGTTCTCCCCTTGTCACCAAATAAAGTCTAACTGCAGCACGCAGAGTAGCTTTTAGTGAGCGCAAGCTAGCTTTTTACTGGCCTCTTGCAGGAAAATCAGTTGAATAATTATTTTAACATTAACTTATTATCACTAGTCCATTACCCAGTTCTTCATGGACCTTATACGCACTTGACATAAGGATGGTAAAAAGTAGATGTCCTAATGCAGTTGCAATCAGCGTGACTTCCTTCAGTGCCGCTCTGAACAAGCACAGTGTACCAGTACAGCGGGACCAAGCAACCTTGCCAATGGGAACGGCAAGGAGGTGGCGGCTAGCTTGCCGTCTCTTCTGCAACAGCTCCACGCACACTCAGCCCTATCAATACTGTTTTCTGCCTCACCAAGCCCAGCTTTCAATTCTCCGCAAACAGAGAATTTGCACGTAGTGACCACAGAGTAGAGGGCAGACTGCTTGCCTGTAAATGTGCTTGTATCTGTATCTGGTGTTATCAGAATATTTTAACAGCAGTTATTAATTATTTTTGTAGGTGTTTGCTTTCCTTAAGTATAGTTTATTTTAGGTGCCTTTTCGGTGCATCATTTTCAGTGAAATGTAATATTGGCACATGTAAGCCATGTAGTGAAATAGCTTGATCTGACATTTTTGATTACTATCTTGAAGCACTGGTGCGCTGCAAAAATAATTTACATACCCAAGTTTAAGTTGGATGGTTTCGAGAAACATGAACAATTCTACAAATAAATTATTTTGCATCAGTGGCAGACAAACGTGATTTTAGTGAAGTTATCATTCATAAATTGTCAAGTGTTCAGGAGATGTGATTGGGATTAGAAACATAATGTTTGAAATGTATGTGGCCTAAAATAATACCCCATCAATTCTTTCTTTTGAAGTGTAAGAGTAACATTTTGTTTATAGAAAATACAAATGTGAGGTTAGACGTGCAACCTGTGTTGGTATGGATGCCAAACCTCTCCCTTCTTGGAGCCTGGAAACTGTTGTTCCATTCACTGGATAATTCATTGGTTAGGGACCTTCCCTGGTAAATCAATAACTTGTCTGTCAGCCTGCGGAGGTGCTGAGAGGGCAACGGGGCGAATAGCAGCATGGGTAGGGGTAAATGCGGCTGCAGGATTGGTAGTTTTAGCTGATAGCAGATGCCTGAGGAACGTAAGCTGCTGTTTGACTGCTCTAACTGGAGTAGGCCGGATGGGCTCTGGATGGCGCTTAAGCAAGTTTGGAGGGAAGGGTGATACTGGCCCCAGTACATTGAAGTATCCTGGGTAGTATGATGACGTTGCTGAACTGATGCTGCTGTTCAGTGATGGTGTCTGCCAGGTGGAGGTGACCATGGTGTTTCTGAACAGGTGTCTAGCAGCTTCCTCACGAAAGTGAGTATAAACCCTTTCACAGTCAGCTCCCTGACTCAGAGATAGTTGGGCCTGAGCAGCTGCTATCTTCTCAGTTTTCGCCCTCCCTGCTCTGTGGTTGGACATGTGGCAGGGTTAGTGCTCAAGCTTAAGCAAGCTCTGGTAGGTAACCAAGATGGTCTAAACTGTGTGTAAGGGAAGGGCGGGCCTTCCAGAGAGCCGGAGTCTCTCTGGTGTCGATGCCTGGGAATCATTTCACTCTCCAATGGAGGGCATCCCTCCACCTGATGAAGGCAAGCCATGCTCCCCCAACTCGGTGATTATCACTGGCAGCCAGATGCTCAGCTGAGTCGGGTAACATTTCCAACTTAGTAGGTACGCCCAGAGAAGCAACATTATTGCTGGTAACCAAGTCTCCTTTAAGTAGGTTTCGTAGTAAGGGTTTGCTCTCAGTCCCAGCAGTGCCCAATGGAAATGGTATAATCACTGGTAACCAGATGCCCAGAGCAAAGTAGAGAATGGTTCCCTATGTAGCTAGTGCAAATCTGAAGAACTGTGGGTCTCAGATCTTGCTGGAGCCTGAGTGGATAGCAGATTACTGAAAAGGAACCAGATGAACAGAATAGTAAAAAACGCGGTTTATATTGTGTTTATTTAAAGTAAACCACATACATATAATCCCAGTCTGTGTCTAGGATGCCTGAAGGGTATGGGTGACCTAACTGCCAAGAAGGTCTACGACTAGTGCAGGAATGGTGGTACACGCGCAACTTCTGACAGCAAAGCTCTAGATATCTGGTGTTGTTGTGCCAGCACATAGGTATGGACTCCCTATCCTTAGACTGGGAGGAGCATCTCGAGAGAGACAAGCTAGTGTGCGGAGCACGGCGGATGGTCTTGCAGGTAAGTCTTGAAGACGTTCGTTGGCTGGACAACATGGTGAGCAGGTAGATCTGCTAGGCGGGCATAAACAAACTGCTCCAAGGAGCCTGTACAAGTCCTATTTATACCCGCCCGGCTGGTACAAGAGAGGAAGGTGGAGCATTGGAGGAGAGAGCTTGTTTACCTGCTGCGTGTGCGTTCACTACCCCAGGCTGGAAGGCTGCTCCAAGGGGTAGAAAGCAACCAGGTCGCCAAGGAATGCACACATGAAGCGTGGGGTTGCCTGCACTCGGGTGGCAGTGGACCTCATGGACACACTCGAAGATGGTGTAGCTGACATTGGCGGGAATCTGGTGATGGCGTGACTTAGCGTAGGGGGGGTATCACAGCTGAGGTGGTGACTCATCTAAACGAGCAGTGACATGTTTATTGCATTTTATTCTTTCAGTGAAGTTACGAATTTTCCATTAGCAAAATTCTCCACTGCTCTATCAAAACAATATGCAAATATAATGATAATTGTTTCATAAGAAGAACCACAAAGTATTACCATTTCATTAAAGATGTTAAAATAAAGCCCCCCCTCCCCCCATCCACTTTTCTAAACAAAATAAACCAAGCCCCAGCTATAATATCGTAAATGAGTACTGGACTGACTTTGGCTAATGTCACTCTTTCAGTGCCTTCCATGAAATAAAACAAAAGTTTAAAGGTGAGAAAAATGTGTGCTTTGGATTTGTAGCATTTATTTACAAACATTTGTTTTCTTCATTGATATAACAGCTGTGGCTGGAAGATATGTGATGTGACTGTGCTACTTACTGGGACGTGTGTGGATCACCTTGTGTGCCACTTCTCTGAAAAGTAGTACTGTTGTTGTGATTTCTAGAAATTTTCTGGAAAGTATCAAGTTTAGTGGATCATAGAGTTGTGGTGTATGTGACATAAACAACACTCAAAGACAGGATCATGTGGGACATACACTTTACCATGACACACTACCCTCATGTGAAAGCATTGCAGAAGGAAAATATGTACGATTAGGTTCAAGCATGCGAACTGCATAAAATGTAATGGTATGTAAAATATGTGAGCCTTTTACAGAAGAAAAATAAACAAAAATAATTATAAGCACAATAAAAAAATTTATAATGTGACTAATTTCAGTTCTTCAATTAAAATAGTGTATAATATTAGCTTTCTGAAGTACCAAAAAATTCTTAAATTCAAATTAAAGTTTGTTACTTCTTAAACTGAAAATAAATAAATTAAATGTGTCCAGCTGTACTCAGCCTGTAGAAGATAGGGACTCTTTCTTTCATGGGCATTCCTGGGCAAATCAAAACTTTCATATCAATAATCAGTGTCAAAACTTAACATCTTAAAGAAAATTCAACCGCAGTTCATATGCTGGTAACGGAAAATTGGTACGTCGCCACCGCTGATGACTCAAAATATACATAAAACTTAATAATTGCTGATAAAAACATCCCTCTTTACGTTGAGACTCTTTATCTTCTAAAATTTGCCACTTCCAAGCCAGATGACTTCTTCAAAACTAGTCTCCCTTTTAGACTAGTGATATATTTAACGTGGAGCGCGACGCAGCACGTTCGCCTGCCTGATAGAATAGGAACACACTGTCCATTCCTTCAAAAGGCGCTGCGGCTTTCACCATGTCTTCCAAACGGAATGGAACAAATTTTAGTCAACTATGAATTATTGTGGAAAAGTACTCATTCTTAATTAAATTGAAAATAAACAACAATAAAATGAGTTCCTCTCCCAAATAATCCATTTCCGACACAAATTAAAATATTTGGTACAAACTTCGCAGCAACTGGGTGTTCCTACCGAACAATTCAAAACAAAACTACTACACTAACTAACAAAATACAAATCTAACTAAAACTAATCTTCATAACAAAAATTATAATTCAAATCGCAATATTCACATTAAATATAATAAAGAAATGACGTAAATGCAAACTAAAATTAATTCTTTTAAAATTTCAAAATATCAGAGTACAAAATACATTGAATACACATACAAACAAAAACATGGAACAAGACATAGTACAGAGATGTAAAACAATAAAATACCTGACAAAAAATAAAATAACTATATTAAAAAAAAATATAAATATGAGTAAAAGAAAAAAATACCTCTCTCTCCCTCCCTCCCTCCCTCCCAACATCTTGCATTACCTTTTATGATTGCGATTTGTGTCCATATCTGCCGTTTTGAGGATTAATTTTAACTGGAAGACTTCTATGTACTTATTTTTTATTTATAAAATATTATATGTAATGTATAATTAATATGAATGCTTCTTCCCTGTCAGTTAGGGTCAATGTTAGTTCTACCTTTCAAAATATTGTTTCGTGAGTGAGTGAAGATATTCGGGCGCCTCTTAACATCGAGGTCTTGAGAGCCAGTGACGGTGAAGTGAGATGAGTATGAAGCAGCGCTACAATGAAAGGGCGGGGGAAGGGGATCCCGAGAAAACCAGCTTACTAGCACCATTGTCCAACACAAGTCCCACATGTGAAAATTGGGAGTGACCCCACCGGTAATTGAACCCAGAACAGGAGGTGCCTCACCTTGTTCGCGTCCTGGCCGCTAGGTTCACTGTTTGCCAACCACCGCTCATCCGACTGTAGTGCGCCACCACTCGCCACCTGATGAAGCTGGTCTAGCCAGCAAAATGTTGCGCGACCGTGCACCCGCGTGGAAAATGTGTTCGTCTACTTTTGTTTGTGTGTGTCTATCTACGAGTACTGCCCTGTCAGTACTTGTGCTTTCTGTCTACTTTTTAAAATGTAAACAATTATTTATGAGTAAAGGTTATAAGTAGGCTGCTAGGCTACCAATCGTACGTAAAAGGACAGAAGCTCAAGTACTCACAGTCTAGTACTTTTCAACAGGCACATGCGCATGCACACATACATAGAAGGACGACAAATTTTTCACATGCCGCTCGTTGAAGTTGGCCTATCTGGCAAAATGTTGTGATTGCGCAACTGCGTGAAAAATGTGTGATACTTCTGGGTGTGTGCGCTTGCAAACTGTGAGTACTTGAACTTCTGTCTTTTAGGCTTTTACATAGTATTATTTATGACTTTTGTAACAATAATGCAACCATTTGAAAGCTAGCGAAGTCGTCCAACAAAGGAATTCAGTTATGTGATTTGGTTTTTGCAGCATTTCTAGATAATTAAATATATTACTCTTCAAAATATGATGCCATTCCAGAAGTCACTAAACTACAAAACTTTTACTTTTTTTTTTTTTTTATTATTTAGTAGTGAATGGATTTTAATATGAAAATTAAAATGGACAATTTTTGAAGTTGACTGATATTGTTGCCTGTGTTTTTACTGTACTATTATACTGACATTGCCTAAAAATCATTGTTATCCTCCAAAAAGAAATTGTGCAATGATATTGTTACAAGGTGATATCATTTCATGCACTCCTAAAGTTAGTAAATACATTATTGTAATTTTTGAAATTTGAATTATCAAAACTTTTAAATGCTGTGCTGTAGTGGTGTGTAAATATGTATGTTCTTCTGTGAAAGTTCAAGGTCAGTGCTAATAATAATATTTTACAGTAGTGAGTTGTTGTCCCTCTTTTGGATTTGCCAAATTTTTGTTTTTGTGTGCCCTAGGCTGCGAGTGTAAAAAGAAAAAGTGCAGAGCCTGCATCTAGTCCAGTTCAAGGAAAGAAAGTACACAACATTAATATCCTTAGGAGACAAGGAGGCAACAGGAAGAATGCTTCAAATGTCAGCCTTAATAAACATGGTTGGTAAATAACATATACTTGCATGGATTGCAACATGCAGGCTCATTTTGAAATATTTGAATCAGTTATTACCCATCCTGGCTTTATTCTTCTTTGGGGCCGTAGTAATCACCCTCCCGCCAAAGCTATCCAGGTTCAATTCCTAGTGGGGCCACACTTTTTTTGCATGTGGAAACTGTGCCAGGTATTTCCATTGTCCAGGTGGTTTACTTGGGGCACTCCTGCTTTCCCCACTCTTGCATTCCATTAATGTGCTCCATCTTCATCTCTTTTCACCTCTGTGCGTGCTGAAGACATGCTTGTTCAACAATTTCCAAATCTCAACTTAGTTTTCTTCCGAAAGCCTAGTCACTTTTCCTCAGACTAATGTGCTTTGGCAGCGTAGATTCATTGCAGATTGTTTTGTTAATAGTAGCACGCATGTTTTGTTTACTCACATATCTACTCATATAAAGAAGAGCTCTGCTTGTTGCTGAATGAATCATGCTGTTCAGAAAAAACAAGTTATTTATGCATTGAAGTGCTATGCTACTTTATGACATGACCAGTCCTCATGTTTACTCATAAATATCGACTCAAAACATTTTTATACCTTCAGCATCATTTTTAGTGTGGATTATGGGAACTTCTAACAGACAGCCAAACTTGTACCTCTGACGTGAATGATAAAAGTTCACATTTAATATCAGTGAGAAATCATAGGCATGCTCAAACATGTTATTGTTCTGCAGTGTGTCCAGACTTTATGGCCACCCTGTGGTTTCACTTCATATGCTCTATGTATTTGGTTTTCTTTTCAGATCCAGTTGATGAAAATTCTGTAGAAATTTCTTTCATCCAGTGGCTAGCTTCAGTAACGGAAAGAATTAATCAGTCAATGCATTTTCAGTTTGATGGAAAACCGGAGCCTTTAGTCTACTTTGTTCCACAGGTAAGTGATAAAGGATAGTTTCAAATTATTGAAAGGTAACATCAAAAACTAGGAAATGCAATATTTTCAGCACTTCTTAAAAAAATTGGCTCTCAATACCTTGTTAAGAGCTTTCCAAATCTCTGAACTCAGCTCAACTGCTTAAACAAGGGATGGTGCAAGTGTTGTAAGATGCTATTGCCATCAGTAAAGTAGTATTTTTTTATGTTCAAACAACCCGCACTGCGGCAGGGATTATTTTCATAAGTTAGCACACTACTGTAAACTTTGTCTACCTTTCATTGCTATATGCAGTGTATTATGGGTACTTATCTTACGTGTGTGTATATGTGTGTGGGGAGTCTTTAGTCTACAGATAATAAGTATATTGTCGAGAGAGCAACGCTCGTGAATATGTTTCGCAAATATATTGTAGTATTACAGAAGATTGAAGGTGTTATATTTCTACTACACCTCATAACTCTTAACAACAAGTTATTAGCCCAGGGTGGTTGTGGACTGAGAAAGTGATTGAGATCATTGAATGGAGATTGCAAACGTATTTGATGTGATTATAAGCATCATGCCGGAGGGTACGGATGACAGAGACTTGAATTAATTTTCCAAAATTAACAACTGGTAATTATTTCTCCTGGAAACTCCGTGTGAAGGCGCATACGAGCGACACGAAACTGCTGGGTTGCAATTGAACTAGGTTATGTTGATGCGAGTACTGAATTCCAACCAAGCAAGATTGAACTATTTCTTATCGGACATCAAAGATTGTGAAAGAGCGAAACCAGCCTGGGAAGTATTGGAGGAAATTCACGTAATATCTACCAAGTTTCACGCTATCCAAAGTATGAAGAAAATGGTGCTTGTTGCCAAAACAGCGGACATGACAATGCAAGAGTATGCTGCATCAATACAAAGATTGAACAAGAAAGTGGCTAAAGGCGGAATAAACTTTGACAACAAAATTATTGCAAATTTACTGCTCAGCGGATGAGTGTGAAGTGTTTGTGCAGAACCTTCTGAGGAAACCTAACCTCACGACAAGGTTGTGCTGGACAAGGAATGACGGCATCGGGCGACTCCCAACGGAGAACACAGTCAAGTTGCCCTAGCATCTACGGGAAGTAAGACGCAGTTCGCAAGAAAGAATTCTGAAGCAAGGAGTTTGCGGAACGTGGTCAACAAAGGAAGTGATTGTAACTGCTTTCAGTGCAAGAAGCCTGGACATATCAGTAAGTTTTGCCCTGAAGTCCAATGTTTTCAGTGTAATGAGTTTGGACATTGGGCCAAAGACTGTATCAAAAAACGTAATAATAGTAGTGGGGAAAAGATGGGCAAGCGTGATGAGGGCGAAAACAATAATGTTCAGAAAGGGGAAACAATAGGATGTGTCAGCGTGACATTGATGGCTAGCAAGGAGTGTAATCAGTGGTTTCTAGACTCAGCTGCTACAGAACACATGTCCTCTTGCAGAGAATTGTTTACAGAGTTCACCCCTAGTCGAGGACATGTAAACCCTTGGAAAGGGTGAAATTAATGTAGAAGCGGTAGGTACAGTCAAGCTTGTACTGTCGAATGCATGTGGAGGAAATATTTTAGAGATGAAGAAAATATGTGTACCTGAATTAAATTTCAACCTCATTCTGTTAAAAATTAACCGCTCAGGCCATTCAAGTAAATTTTACAAAAGATCAATCTGTTGGTGTATTGAAAGATGAGTGTGTCTTTAATGCTTTTGTTAAGGAAGGATTGTATGTGTTGCAGAGTGATGTATTAGTCAATGTACCACAAAGGCATCAAGTTCTAGTCGCTGAAGCCAAAAACAAGACTTAGAATGTGGGTGAAGTGGAGATTGAAGCTGTTGCATTAAAGGCAGTCAGTGTGTGGCACCAACAACTTTGTCACCTCCATGCAGACGCTATGAAAAGGATACGTGGCCTTGATGGTTTAGAGTATCAGAGTGACTGTTCTGTTTGTGTTCAGGGTAAGCTGGCTCAGAGTTGCTTTCCAAAGAAAAATGAGCGTAAGATTTGTCAACTACAAGAGCTAGTCCACAGTGACTTAATGTCTTCTCCAACAAAATCAAATGGTGGTGCATCATATATGATGAGTTTCATTGATGATTATTCCACATTTGCAACTGTGGAATTCCTGAAGTCGAAAAGTGAGGCATTTGCCAAATTCAAGGAGTATAAAGCAGAAGTAGAATTGCTCCATGGGCTGAAATTGAAGAGTTTCCAAACCGATGGGAGAGGTGAATACTGTGAGAAGAAATTATAAATAGTTTCCTGCATGAAAATGGTATCGCCCATAGGTAAACTGTAGCCTATTCTCAACAGAATAGAGTGGCTGAGAGATACAATAGGACTGTTGAAGATATGACTAGATGTTTACTGTTGCAATCAGGTTTAACTGAAGGGTTTTGGTGTGAAGCTGCTACCACAGCATGTTTTATAAGGAATCTATGTCCATCCAGGCCAATCTACAATCAGCTACCTCTTGCATTGTGGAAAGGAGAAAGTGCAGACAAAGAACTGTCTAGATCTCTAGTTTTTGGATGTAGAGCCTGGTTAGTTAAGTAAAAAGGAAATTTCAAACCAAGGGTCGTAGAGTCCTTGGTTATGAAAGTAACAAGGATTTTTGATTGTACAACCTGAGTACGAAGAAAGTTGTCGTTGGACTGCCTGTCAAGTTTGAAGAGCGTGTGTTTCCATTGAGAAAATTAGATTGCCCTAGAACTGTAAAAAATGATGATGTATTTGCTTGTGATTCTAGTAATGTAGATTAACCTGTCGAGACTGGTGATGAGTGTAGCGAGTTTGTTGCTGAGGGACATGGCTGTTCAGGGGAGGAAAATTATGAGACTGGAAATTTTGAAATTGAGACTGATGAGAGCGTACATGAAGATGTACAACCAAGGCGGAGTGCTTGGTTTAGAAAGATATTGGATGGAGAAAAATCTTGTCGGTGTTGCAATCTTTCTGTGTACACAGCAGATTATGTTCAAGAGCCTATTAGTGTAACCATGGCTCTGAAAGGGGAATGTACAGATGATTGGCATGATGCAATGAAAACGAAACTAGAGGGTATCCAGAGTAAGGGCACTTGTGTATTGGTTGACAGATCTCCTGACAGGACCGTACTAGGCAGCGAGTGGGTTCTGAAGCTCAAAAAGAACCCAGGTGGTACTGTCATTAGATTTAAAGCAAGAATGGTGGCACAGGGGTTTGCTCAAGTGCAGGAAATTGACTTTCACGACACCTATGCACCTGTGATCAAAACAAAAACCATCAGATTGATGATTGCCCTAACAATGCTAAATGGGTGGGTTCAGGAACATATTGATGTACTTACAGTTTATCTGCAGAGTGATCTGAGTGAAGAGATTTACATGGTTCAGTCAAAACACTTTGAGGTTGACGACAAGAGTGTGTGTAAACTTCTGAAAAGTCTGTATGGATTGAAGCAAAGCGGGAGGGAATGGCATGGAACCTTAAACACAGAGTTAGGGCTGAGCCGATACCGGTACCGATATATCGAAACCGGCCGATATCGGAATTGTTCGCAATTCATGTTTAAATCGCTGATATTATAACCAATATTTTACCCTAAGAATCTAAGATGATGCAATTTTCATCTTGCCATAATTAGAGTGAATTAGCGCACTATTTGGTTTTATTAAAATAATAACTATTTTTAAATTGATTTTTACTAAAGTACCTAACTGGCTGTGTTTATTTGTAAAGCAAAATTAGGCACTTTTGCATGATTGTTTACAAAACATGTATACAACAAAACAATAGGAGCCACCATTTGCGTTTACTGAATTTTATCTCTGTAGGCAAGCTTGCCGCATGAACAAAACTTAACATTTAATCGGCCTAACACATATTTAATATTAACAATAATTAATATTTACGATTACCTCCATAAATAATTTGTCTTAGTTTCATGTCCAACTGCGAACACGGCGACGCATAAAAAAAATTATGTAATCTTGTAATGTTGGTTACATGCTGCACGTTACTGCCGCCTGGCAGCGCCATTCCAACAGTTTCTTTTTTTTTTTGGTTTGTTTGTTGTTGCTGTAATAATATGACGGTAGTAGGTTAGGGAACGAACGTGAAATTATTTACGTGTGCCAGCAAAAAAACAAATAATATGGCTGGAAGGAAAAGTGACGTGTGGAATTTTTTTACCCTAAGCAACATGCAAGAATGCAAGACTATTTGCAATATTTGCAAATGTTGGGTTTTGAGAGGTGGTACATCATTGAGGTCGTATAGTACCACAAACTTAAAACGGCACCTTGAGAGTACGCACCCTTTGAAGTGAAAGAGCTTCAAATTACAACTGTGTCCCCCTAGGCATGTTTGTACAACTCTCAACACAACTTTCTGGCAGATAAAATGTGCCTAACCATGCCATAATTGCGAGTACCTCACAAATTTCAGGTAACGATTGTGTGGCTACATGTTCATCTAGCCCTGATGTAAACAGGTCTAAACCGAAATTTCATAACATGTATGAATTAATGGAAAAAAGTAAACCTTATCCTTCATCACATGCCCGCACTAAAAATAAATAGTCTCATTAGAAAAATCATTTGCACAGACCTTTTACCATTTTGTATTGTGGAAAGTAAAGGTAGGTTAATACTACAAATACGTTATATGCATAATTTATATGTGCATCACATCTTACACAATTTAGATTATTTTTGTCTTTAAAATATGCTTAATTACTAACTAGTAAGTGGTTCCTATATTTCTATTTATCTTAACAGTTTGGTCTATCACTGAAACAATAAAAACAAAGATAATTAAATTTTTTTTAACTAAATGTTTTAAAAATAGAGTTTTTAATTTTTTGAAACATGAAAAACTGTTATTTTTCCTTGTCAAGGCAGTATCGGTATTGGTATCTGCAATATCAGTAAGTTTGTATCGGCAATATCGGAAAAGGCTCAAAAACCATATCGGTTCACCTCTTCAAAGTGTTATGGGATTTGGGACTGAAAAGACTTGTGAAAGACCTAAGTGTTTATGTAAATGAAAGCAAGGATCTGTTCATTGGGATTTATGTTGATGATCTAGGATGTTGGGGCAAAAAAGAACATTTAGAGAGGTTGAAGGAAGAACTAGATCAGAAAGCTAGGGAATAAGACCCATTTTCCTTCCTTGAACGTAGAGTACTGTAATGGGGAAATTTCCATCCACCAGACTGATTACAATAAGCAAATACTAAGGGAGTTCAAACTAGAAGATGGAAAGTATAGATCAGCCCCTTTGGAAATTAATGACGGAAATTTGTCTGGGGATGAGAGATATGGCACATATTTGTACAGGAAGGCAGTGGGTTCGTTATCGTACTTATCCACAACTACCAGGCCAAAGACATTGCGTATGCAGTATGTAGAGTAAGCCACAAGAGTTGTGACCCCACAAAAAGGGACTGGCAAGATGTAAAACATATTATGCCATACCGGAAGAAAACTCGAAATCTGAAGCTAACCTTTGTATACATGTTGAGTTGTTTTGCGATTCAGACTTTGCAAATGGGAGGGATATGAAGTCTGTGAGTGGTTACGCAGCAGCAATGGCAAATGCACTAGTCAGCTGAAAAGTAGACTACCAAAGAAGAGAGATCCTGTGGCCGCATCCACTACCGAAACAGAGTTTTATCAATGTTACATGCTGCAAAGGAAGCATTATGGTTGAAGCCGGTTGTTACTGAATTAGGTCAGACAAAGTGTCTACCAAAGTCGTTCATTATCAAGTGTGATAATCAGGGTGCCAATGCATCTGGTTTGAGTTAATCCTGTATTGCAGCTGAGAAAATGTCGTCTCCTTTTGTATTTTATTTTGAGTGTTATGTTTCTCATTTAACAGTGGACTGGTATTGAGTGTTTACATTGACTTACTGATGACAAAGTAAGAGGAATTGTTGCAAGATGCTATGCCATCAGTAAAGTAGTATTATTTATGTTTAAACAACCCGTGTGACAGGAATTATTTTTGTAAGTTGGCACATACTGTTGTAAACTTTGTCTACCTTTCGTTGCTGTACGCAGTGTATTATGGGTAAACTTACGAGTGTGTATATGTACGTCAGGAGTCCTTTGTCTATGGATGGATGAAGTACGTTGTTGAGACGGTGACCCTCGCGAATATGTTTCGTAAATATATTGTAGTGTTGCAGAAGATTGAATGTGTTACTTTTCCATAATCATGTAATGTACCAGTGTTCTGTCTCATCTGCATACTAAACGTGTGCCACTCTCCCAGCAACACCTTCCTTCCCAGACCTGTTAACTGTGAGTGAAAAGTGAAAACAACCCCCCCCAAACAAGTTGTGAAACTTGCTGGCCATAGTAATGACAAATGCTCGAAAGATGCAAAACGATTGTTGCATGTGTAACTCAGTAAAAAGCAAAAAACATTTTACATTCAGTAAGATCACATCAATCAGCATAGTTGCATTTGTAATAGTCGTCAAATGCTTGCATACTTTTTAAGTATTTTTTTTGTCTTTTAGAATTATCCTTTTGATGTTAAAATCTCAAGTTTAATTTTTTTTGCCTTTTTTTTTTATCTAATAATTGTACACCACTTTACACCAGGTATGTACTTGCCAATTAGTACATACAAATATGTCACGTGAAAAATATAAGCATTACTATATTACCGTTCAGGTGGTAGCGCAAGGAAAGTATTTTGGTTCACTTTTTTTTCAGTTGTTTTTTGATTGCCTACGGGAGAGAATCTCATCTGGTGGTAAGAAGAAACGTCTTCCAAACTTTATTTCAGGCTGTGTGCGTAGAAATGCAGTGCCTTTGGGAACATTTGCAACATACACATGGCACATCACAAACATCATCCACTTGAAGCAGATCTTTGAAACCCCACTGGTTAGTGCTGTTTCATTTCCATTGTGTAGAATTATTAGCATGCTTATTTATTGTGGAAAATTCATTTTAAAGGAATGTGAGATGTGCCTCAGTTAAAAAAAAGATTCTATAGTGCTGTATCTGACAGTTTTCCACTGCCATTTGTATCAGAAACTTTTTTTTTAAATACTATATTTCTTTTCTTTCTTTTTTTAATTCTACAGTTCTCCACAGAGCAAATAAAAACAGCACAGATTTCATAAAACTGTAATTTAATGTACTTTTAGACCTGATTGTGTAAAATTCACTTATTACTCAGTGAAACGTGATGATCCAGGACATATTTAATGGTTTATTAAAATGAGTATTATACACCATGTGAACAATTCCCAATTAATTTGCTAACATTTGCCTTCGTTAATTTGCTTGAAGAAAATAAGGTTTTTTTTTAGTTTGAGAGGACTTCAATTTTCACTTCTGTTACTGATATTTTACAATCATCTTTGCCTTTACCTCTACTTTTCCGGTGACCTTGTAAGTGTAACATGATTACTTGCTGTGGGGCCTTCCTACTTGTACTCATTGAACACTTTCCTTTGTGTTCACCAGGTACCACGGGTTGACTTCACCATGTTAACCCACATTAATAGGGCCCTACTTTTACGGTAAATAAAATGAGCTGATTTCATCATTAAAATGATACCATTTCGTCAAGAAATATTTTCATCTCGTCAAATAAATTTTATAGCAAAGAAAAATGCATGCATTATTATGAGAACATGAATCTGCTGTTTTTGTAATGATTTCACTCAAACTAAATGGAATTTGGTATTCATTCTCTTAATCAGTGCATATTTTAGTGGAAAACATTCAAAATATGTAACGATGAGGATGAAAGTACAACCTTACGATAGCACACTCGTAATGTAACACACATTGTCATGTCACAGTAATTTTTGTGCTATAAATCTTGTACTCTATCGAGACATTTAAAACTGCCCAAGAACATTCACTAGCATTTGAGGTTTACAATATTTAAATTAAACCCTGTTCAGTTCAATATCACTCACACAAATCCACAACCTGACTACAAAATACTAGTAAATATTTTATTATTGATTTAAAAAAATACTCCTTGCAAACAGTAAATATGTTTTACAATGAAGTGGCAGAAACAGATGAATGTAAATGTTGTTGCACCGGATTGTCTATTCATTCAGCTAATCGAAATATTCAAGCATCTATCACATTTATTCATGTCACCATACCAATATTTCTCATGCAACTGCGAATGACACAAAACATAGAGAGAAAAAATTCAAAGCCACGAAACTTATCAACAATTGCTTAATATACATAGGAGTGTTTGAGGTCATCTACCTCCTTGCTCTGCACTACTTCTTGGGACATTCTGTATACTTACTATTTACTTTCTTCATATCACCAAAAATTTTGGTTAGAGATGTTTGTTCATAAATAAAAATACACATAGGCGTGAATCTGCCTGTCAACAAGCATCATAGCGATTCGGCTCGGTATATATTGAATTGTATGTGCAAAAATAATCTTTCGATCATGCTAGCAATCAATTTATTTATCGTTCTCGCCACTTACAATTTAATTTTTTTTTTTACTTTTTTTTTATAGTCAACAATGTGATCACAATGCAAATAGTTTTGTTATCCGCACATATATGAAGTAAATGAGAGATAATGCTGTATAACAAATGGAAAATTGTAAAATTTCATGTTTGTAAGTTTTCACAGTAAAACAAGCTCGCACTGCGGTTTTACATACACATAAACAAGCAATTTTGTCTGTGTTTCGCAGGTACGGGAATTATTACAGAATTTTGCGACTTAAGGCAATTTCTCGGTATTTTGTGTTATTTTGCGGTTTGCGAAAATTTATAGGCCCTACACATTAAGAATTATAAAGCTAATAATTAAAAAAAAAAAACTAGATTGGCTTTTAAAATATGTAAATACTAAGCTAATTAATTTCAATGCATATTTAGGTATTAAATTCTCATTAAAAGCTTTCGCATTTACAATAAACAGTTGTGAAACCAGTGTACATACGGGTTTAATATTGGGCGCCTTGGAACTTACCAAACATGACATTCAACATTAAGACACATTAAATACCCTTAAAGGCAAACAACCCAACATATTCCAATACACATCAGACACTTGTTTGCAAACTAAATAGAATGAAAGAGTAAATTAGAGTTTCTGAATTTAATGACATGATAAGGAAACAAGGAGAATTGTGTATTCAAAAATTATTTCAAGTGCCAAATAATTTTAAATGCTATTGAGAAATTTCTACTACACCCCTCCTTACAAAATTTAATTTAAAGGAAATTTAAAGGGTACAAAAGAATTCTTTGTTCTGATTTTGGTTGTTCTGTAAAATATCTAACAGATGTCCAAAACAAAAACAAAATTTGTAGGCTCACTTACAGCACATCTTGGCGGCAAGAGACCCAAGTCAAAGGTGGTGGCCGGCGCCAATCATGGCGCCTGGGGACGCCACGTCCCCCGGAAAGCAACTTGGCACCAACATTTGCTTCAACAAGCGCTTATTTGGTGACCTTGATGTACTACTCTTCCTACCACACCTCTTTAACAAATTGGCCTGTCGACTCCTTTCTACTGACATTATGCTGATCTTGACAGCTACGAATGACGGGCAATCCTTCAGAAGCATCTACATCAGTCCTTCGAGCGAACAAGAAAAATGCAAATTAACGTTTTATATATGATAAATTGTACTCGTAATTAGCACATTGCAGAAAAGGTCATAGACCTATCATCGTGAGAGATAAACTATGATTATAAATAACTCAACAACCCAAAGAGAGGAATCCAAATTGTTGCTAAGCACACCTAGCAAACATTTTTTTAAAACTGTTGCCTTGGCAACCAAATAAATACACATAAAACATTGTAAATAAGCCCAATAAAATGAAAGGGTGTCCTAACCTCACATTATACAATCCAGACGAAACTTTAGTTAACTACAGAGGTGCTCAAAATTTCAAACAAAATTTAAGATCAATTAAAACATTAAATAAATGTAGACATAATAAAACTTTGAAAATTTAAATTTAACATTCTGCAATATTATTATATTACAACATACTGTATATTCATCCGCCATATGTAAAAATAACATTGCCGTGGGCATGATCACTATTCATGCCTTGGTCAAGTGAAATTATTAGAAAAGTAAATATTTCACAAATGTGCTATTTCTTACATTTATATACATTAAAAAATTTAGAAAGCAAAATAAATTGTTTTCGTATTCACAAAAACCCTTTTAATACAATGTTAATACATGGAACTGCTCAAAGAATCGTGAACAGCCTATATTCGAAGTAACTCGCCAGTATTAAGCTGACAAATTTATGTAATACTCAGTCAAAAAAGAAGTGATGTAAATAGGCAATGGTTTTCCACCCAGCCTCAAGATAGTTTGAGCTAAAGAGAGGGAAACAGAAAACAAAAGGATTTTTGTAAAGTAAGGGAAATGTGATCACTCCATGAAATTCTCCTCTCTGCTTAAATTTATGCATTGAGGTGGTTTTCATCTTCTTCACTTCATCATTTTGTAATATGAAATATGGTAATTTTTAGCTCAGTTTTTGCAACACAGTAATGTTGACTTTAGCTAAAACAACAAAACTGAAATTTAAGGAATGCTATTACTGTATTAAGGCCTAGAAATTATCATGAATCGCAAAATAATGCGAAATGAAGAGAAATTACGTTTATTCGCAAACATTTGTAATAATTCACGTATTCGCAAAACAGCAACAAAATTGCTTATTAAAATTTTTCCAAAAAAAACAATGCTGAGCTTCTTTTGGTATGAAAACTCTTCCACGCAGTTAGTTTTGCCATTTTTAATGTGAGTTACATCATTATATCTCCTTTATTTCACATTTCACTTTAACATCACAAATGTAAACAAAGTTTCATTCTTGAGAAAGAATAATTTATAAATTGATGAAGGTCGAAATATTACCGCTGTGGTGTGATTCAATATTCTTGACCCATATCACTAAGCGCTCATTCACCTACAGAAATGTGGATAACGTATTTTTTATTTTTTTTAAACAGGCAATTCTAACCAAAAAATTTGGTGAGATCACAAAAGTAAATACGTAAATGTAACACAGATGAATACTTGTCCAGGTCAATAAAATAACTACACACTAAACATTTGTGCACTATTTGTAAACACTTCCAACTTCTTCTTCAATTTGCGGTCAGGTTCATGATAACAAGCGAGGATACTAATTTCAGTTGTTGACTTACGTTGCAAAATATTAACAGTTTTTTATTGTGGTTAAAGTGAAGGCTTCTACATGTTTCATAAACTGAACAAAATGCAATAGTTGCCTTCTGTTCAGCAGTGATGAGTAAACATTGAATGGATGCAAAAAGACATGTGCAAAAATACTGCAGTGTGCCTGTGCCGTGTCCACAGCGATAGTGTGGCACACAAGAAAATAACTACATTGGAAGCAACTTTAGTGTAGGAATGCACATATCTGTTGGCAGCAATTTTCAGCTTGCCAAGACAACAAAAACAAAATGTTTTCTGCTACATCACCCTAGAAAAACTCAACAGCTTGATGATTAGAAATTTTGTGGTAACATTATGGAAGTATTATTTTTATTTCATCTATTTTATTTATAATAAAATACTTATGTGTTTTATTTTGTGGTTAGGTTGTGAATTGTGTTGGCGTAATATTTAACTGTCAACATGCATGTTGCCAGTGTTTGCAACATGCATGTTGTACCTCATTTTTATTATTTTCCTTTTCATTATTGGTACTATACTTTATAGGTGGAGGGCAACTGCCTTGTCCAAAACCACCAAGGGAGTCAAGTACCCGAAATACACAAAGTGTACAAACAAAAATTATGGGTCAAGATATTGTGATTCTGTATGATGTAACTAAAGGGACAGTGTATGTTTTTGTGTTAATTTAAATTTCGTTATCTACACATGAACAGAAGCTTTATGTGGGTGGTGTAAAATTCTTAGAAAACTGAAATGCTAGTGAGTACGAGACTGATTACAGAAAACTGACTGCAACTGTGACAATGTGTATGCTCATCAGATTATCATTTCATCCTTATTGTTTAATATTTGTAATGTTTTCATGGAAATACTGTACACACTGATTAAAACTATTGATAACAAGTTCAGATTAGGTTTGATTGAAATTGTTACAAAAACAACAGATTAATGTTGTAAAAAACAAAACATACATTTTTTTTGCTATGAAATTTATATGATAAATTGGAAATATTTGCATAACGAAATGGCAACATTTTAATGATGAAATCAGCTAATTTTATCTACCGTAAATGTGGGGCCCTAGATATTATTTAAATGAAATGGAATTTTGAGTATAATTGCCTCAAAATTCTTAAAAGTGTTAAATCATGCATTATCAGTTTTGTGTACAAGATTTCATGTGTGTTCACTAAAATCTGCTATTTCTGACATAAGCTTTACTCAAATAAGAATTTCCATTAAAACATTACTCGAACATTGATGTATTAATCTAAATTTGTTTTGGAGTGATTGTCAACTTTTTTTTAGGTGCCTTTGGAAATCACTCGAAGTTTTGTGGAAAATCAAGATGGGACCTTCGCACCCTATAACAGGCTGAAAGATGAGAATGAGATATACAGGAAAGTTAATAACCAACCTCTGATTAAACCTTTGGAGCTTAAAACATTTCTGAAAGTTGGTGAGTGTTATTACTGTTGGTAGTTCAAAGTTATTTAGGAATGGATTTTTATTACTTGTTGCTGTTTTATAATTAAAGATGGTGAAAAATCACTTAAAAAAATATAGGCATGAATAAATGCTGGGTTTTTTTAATCAGTAATAAATCTAGTTAAAGCTGAATCAGTATGAATGCTGCATAAAACATATTTACCACAATAAAAAACATGTTTATAGCTTATGTTACCATCAACTTGACATCTGAAAAAAATAGCTGTTATCAATTTTGTCTCAAACAAGATGCACCAACTTTCACACAACAAAAATTTAAAGTGTCTCTCTAATATCCTTTATTTAACATTGTTTATTTACAGTGACCTGCCAATCTACCATTTTTCAGGGGACTGTCAGAAAATTTCCATACATCTATAATTGCAGTAGATGATGATTTGACATGTACATTAAAAAAATACAACTTCTAACCTTGTTGAGTATAATGAGAGCTGTACATTATCTGTGAATAAAGTTTAACTAATTAACCCAATAAAAATGGGGATTACTGTATTAGAATTACTGTAAATAATACATAAAAAAACATTTCACCTTCACCCATTTAAATAAACAATATAACATCACTAAATACCATATATCATTTATTGTAATCCGACACAGAATGCAAGCCATCTCCAAACTTTCAAACCCTCTGAAAAATAAAATATGACACCAAATGCAAGCTGAATTTTGAATGTCCTGCATGCACTCGATCAGCTGAGAAGATGCAGAGAGGTTATCTGTGTTCCTCTAATGCAAGTACTTTGCATACTGTCCCACGTAATATGCTTGTTGCCCTCCGCCTTTAAGGGCATCTACATTCCTTATTATTTGAGATGTACCATGGATATTCTATATCAATCTTCCTCTTTTCCAGTCACAAATCACACACCCGAGTTTGTACACGTTTCCTGCACATGCGCGCACACACACACACACACACACACACAAGACATTTTAACTGAACCAAACAAAACTGCATAGAATAATCAATAAGAATAAACAAAATAAAAATTACTTCATTGACAATATTGCTGGTAAATAATAACATTTTAAATACAATATATACGTGTGAAGAATCTGAAATAAACTTCTACCATTATGTAATTCCTTACACCATACTGCATACTAGAGATAACATGCTCTTGGTGCTGCACAAACCATGGCACCACTATGACGGGCTATGCGGTGCTCCACAACCGCAGAGGAATTGGCCCAATGGCCACGTCACTGATACAGAAAACAGGATTTGTCGCTGAAGATTACACTGTCCTTTTTTGCACCCTACGCAACTCCGGTGCAACAACATCCCAAGTAATGATGAAGATGGCTTACTGTTCAAAGTAGCCTTCACAGCAGACAGCCAGACATTAAACCTGCCTCAGCGAATTGGCACGACCCTGTCCATGTTGAAGTTGGAGCATCAAAACCCTCCCTGCACACTTCACAAAATGTAGCCAGTCGTGGTTTGTGGGTGTGCTATGGAATGCTGTTTAATGTGATAATCTGTGTGCTCTGACATCAGTCTCAGAGCTCTGGCCCCACTATGATGCACATTTCCTTTCTGGGACCACTTTCACCAAATACTACCTACTGTTGTGGCAACATGTTGCGATTCTTACACAGTACGGTACAAGGACCAACCAATAGCTCAGTAAATTAGGATGAAACCTCTCTTGAATTCATCTGTTTGACAGAATTGCATACGACACAGTGTCTTAAAAAGACATTACATTGCTGTGTTCGTTGTCCAGACACAGTACTACCCAAAACACTTAACTTTGCACAGCCAAAATGACATATTAAGTGAATATTTCATGTGCTGGTTATCTGCGTATATCATGCATGCAGTTCGTGTGATTGGCCAAAAATGGTAATCAAATCAGTTCTGCACATTTCGTAGTACTATATTCATCCCTTCATGCCATAGCATTTTTTCTGTCAGGCAGTACATTTAATTTAAAAATCATGGCTTTATGCCAGAGACTTATTAAACATGGACTTCACATAAAAAATTACACATTAAATGCTGTTTTATAATTTTCAGTTTTACGAGGGTAGCAATTTATGCATAATTCTGTTAACAGTTTGTTAGTAAGAAGCTATCACAGTCTGACGTCCCATCATTATTACTCAAGCAATGGTAATTAATAGCAATAATTATGTCCTTAAAAATGTTTGTTTACAGGTAACACGGCACCTGACCAAGTTGAACCAACTCCTTTCATCATTGAGTGGACTCCAGACATATTGCCTCAGAGTAAGGTGGGGGAGTTACGGCTGTCTTTCGAATTTGGTCACCAGCGGAATGGACTGATAGAAAAACAGTCACCAAAGTTACAGCCATCTCTTAGGACATTTAAAAAGAGCTCTGAAATCTCAGTATCCAGGATTCAGGGTCCTGTCAAGAAGGAGTTTTTATGTTCGTTTGCTACGTAGGTTTTTGTATATCATTTTATCTGTAACGATTTTTGTATTAATTTATACTTGTCATTACTTTTATTTATGTTGAATTAATTTTTTTATATGTGGAAGTATTCTATTCAGAGTTCCTTGATAGCTAAACCTCCTGCTCTTGTATCATAACTGAAATGCTAGCTGTAGGAGGCATGTGTAGCAAATTCCATTTTTATAAGTAATTCTGCAGTCCCTCAAGATGTATGAATCATTATATCTCATTGCATATAGATCAACTGTGAACTGGAATATTTTTTAGGATAGCCACTTTTACAAGATTTAGTTGCCTGTTTGGAATGTTATTACTTATAATGTGTTTCACTTTTGTGCAAATAAACTACACCAAAATACAGGCTTGTTTGACTTATTGCCAGCTTCTGTAGATAATGTGTACCTATACACTGAACCAAGTACCTTTGTAAGATTTCAGTTAGGTGTCTTTTTTTTTTATATGTCCTGTCATCCTGTACAAGCATCATTGTTTACATGTCACTTGTTTGATTTAACCTAGAGATGTACTTCTAAAAATAAAAATCTTTTTCCTCAGCAAAATTATTATCATGGGACTTTGGAAGTTGTCCATTCTTCCATTTTAATTATTTTTCCAAAGTTGTGAATTTACAAATGTAGGGTATCTGAATGAGTTTAGGTTGCCATGCATGGTAACAAAAACAGTTTATTTTACAGATATTGTATGAATTTATTTTCCCTAATGATAGCAAGAGATGAAGCACTGGATTTTTTAATATCTAGAATTTGCATATTTTGACATGAATTGTGTGTGTGTGGGTAATAACTCTATGATAGTAACCTAACCTAGAGGAGATTCTCTATAGAGAGATGGTTTTGTTCAATGATCTATGGTTGCCACAAACACAATAGGTGTATTAAAGGAATACAAACATCCTATATTTGTAAAAAAAAAAAATCATTGTATGGTGTAGGTAAATAGCTCTAAATACTGTACCAATTTGTCATATACCTGTGTGTTTGATCCCTTCAGTTTTAAAAGAGAAGGATTATAAACCTGGTGTAGCATATTTTAACAACTGGAAATCTCTGTATAAAATTTTATTGTGCATCAGGGTTGAATAATGAAGGGACTCAGGTAAGTTCCTTAATGTGCTCAATGGTAGAAAAGACATAAAATATATTACAATTGTTTAATCTGGGTGAGGCCAGTACTAATAAATAGAAGCACAGTGAGAGCTAAATCCAATGCCCATTCCATACCTGAGAATCAGTTGAGACATTCAGTAATGACTTGCAAGCTCTTTGTAACACTTGTGCTTGTCCTCTCAGCTACGGAAAATAGCCATATAGGATCAAATTATTATTGATCTAGTGGATTCTCAATGTTTTTGAAAATGCATGTACCTACTGAAAAACTGTGTCCACCGTTAATTTTCAGTGGTCCTGCCAAAAATTCCTGTATAAATAATGATACAATTGTCAGCTTTTATAGTGTATTGGATATTGCATTGATTGAAATATCTCTCGGCCCCAACACTTAAGATATCACACGGCAATAGTTTTCAAGCTGGTTATTCATACAAATGTCTAATAACTGTGTGTGAAATACGTTAAGCACACCGCTGCTTATCATCACTGGGGTGCCGTGCTTTCCAATTCAGCTGATATCTCCGAGTCGAGCAGTCAGGCGCAGCTTACTCTTTAACCTTACACACCTGTTGAGAGGGGAAGCATTTGCTATTATGTACCTAGCAACCAGTGTGGCATCCTCACATCCTCCCTTTCCTCACTCTGTTTCTCTTTTAGCTGTGCACCTTTCTTCTTCCTCTCACTGGAAGAGGGGAAGCTGTTATATAGTTAAAAAAAAAACACACTAGTTGACTCTCTCGTACCGAAAACGTATGTACCAATAAACTGTATCCACAGTTAATTTTCAGTGGTCCCGGCAAAACTCCTATATAAATAATGATAAATCTTAGTGCTTGTGTCGTTTATGGGATGTTGCGTAGATCAAAATATATATTTTGGTTCAGTCACCTAAGATTTCCCGCAATGATCGTTTTTAAGCTGGTTGTTTCATGCAAGCGTCTAGTAACTGGATGTGACGTACACCACGCGTGCCGCCGTTTATCACTGCTCTGTGGCATGTTCTGCGTCTTCCCAAAACGCCTGCGGAGTCTAGTTTGCAACCTCCTCTTACACGTTTGACGAGAGGGGAAGTGGTTACCTAGCATCCTCTCTCTCTCTCTCTCTCTCAGCAGTGCACCTTCATTCCTCCCTGTACATACCATCAAGAGGGGAAGTTGTTGCCTAGCAAAAGAAAAAGCATGCCCCCACTCTCAGCCGCACGCACTTGCCTCATGCGCCAGCCGCTGAGCAAATAAAGTGCTACTGGTGAATGTAGAAATTTTGTCAAGATTATCCGTCGCTCAAAATAGTTGCATCTATCACTTGTATTTCAAAGCAATTGGTTTTGCCTGAAAATGTTAATGAAATATATTTTAATGAGGAATAATAATTTGCAAAGATGTTTTCTTTTGTGATTAAAGGTCGTTTTTCCTCATAAAGTTGGTGTTTCATTGTATCTGGCGTAAAATCAATATGATTTTAAAACGTAATATTAATTTAACTCAATGGCCAGCATCTTCGCGAATAAAATTAAATGCCCAGTAGCATGTACAAGACCTCCCCTTGTCGCCAAAAATTGTTTGGACATCCGAGCAACTTGTATTGTCAGTAACTTCCTGCGGGGAAATCAGCGGTTTTATATTAATTTATTTTAATAGACCCGCATCTTTTGAATAAACTGATATCCTGTAGGGGCCTATTCGACACCTTTGTTGTCTAATAATGGGTAAGCACAGAGCCCGAGTGCAGCATAACTTACGGCAGGGAAAATAATAGGACGTGGTTTTGAACGATTAATTATTAAATACAGTGAAGAAATAAATTTTAAATACCTTACTTATTAATTTCTGTCCCAAAAGTACAGGTTTTTTTTACTGTGGAACATAATTTATTACTTTAAAAGACAGACATTTGCCACACGCGCAAAGTTTCGCCAACATGAAATGTAGGGGAAGGCTACATTCCTTCACCCCTCCTGCTGCTTCCCCCTCACCACGAACACACTGCCCGATCGATAATCACTGCACGTACTATCAGTTGATCGAGTGCGCATGGGACATCCAAAATTGCCTTGCATTCAGTGTCATTATTTTTATTTTCAGAGGGTTTGAAAGTTTTAGGTTGGCCTGCATTTGGTGTCAGATTATAATAAATTATATACAGTACGACATTTTTATTTAAACAAGTTGAGGTGAAATGTTTTATAATGTATTATTTACAGTAATGCTTTTTTTAGAATTCCCATTTTCATTGTGTTTATTAGCTAAATTTTATTCACAGATAATGTACAGCTCTCATTTTACTCAAAATGAAGTCTAATGTCAGAAGTTGTATTTTATTGAACCCTCATCTACTAAAATCCCGCATGTATGGAAATTTTTGAGTGTCCCCTGGAAAACGGTAGATAGTGAGTCGACTGTAATCATAAAGTCTCAGTTCTTAACGATGCAAGGTTATCCTGTTAAACACATTGTATCACAGAGCGGTCAAATGCTCCGCTGAGTCTGACTTCTAACAAGGTCACTGCAGTCACAAGAACATCATGAGTATGCGACTATAATCTGCTGTGGCACTCTGCCAATCTTACTTGTTTACTAAACTATCTGAGATCACAAGAATTTTATCAAGATCATCAGTTGCTCAAAATAGTTACACCTATCATCACGGTAGAATTTCAAAGTTAATGGTTTTGTATGAAAATGTCGTACAGTAAAATTGTAACAAGTAATTATTTTTTTACAGGGGTATTTTCTTTTGCGTTTAAAGGTTGTTCCCCCCCCNTAATCGTATCTGACATAAAATCAGCATGATTTTCAAACAAAATATTAATTTAGCTCACTAAACAGCACCTTCCAGATAAAATGATACCCTCCGAAATGCATACTTGACCTCCCCTTGTCATCAGAAATGGTTTGAACATTGAGTGACTTGTATTACCAAGCTTGAAGTTAATTTTTTGTGGCTTATTGTGGGAAGATCGGAGGATTTATATTAATAGACACAAGTCTTCTGAATAAACTGATATCCTGAAAATCTCTATTCGACAGCTTTCATTGCCAAATAAAGCACTGAGCCTAAGTGCAGCGTAACTTGTGGCAGGTGTTAAACAGTACAAGAAAATCACAGGACTTGTGTTTGAATGATTGATTATTGAAGACTATAAAGAAATACATTTTTATTGTGGTACTCAATGACAAAGAAGAACAAATACAAGAGCAAATAAAAAATAACCTTACCAGAAGCGGTACGAGTGACCCTGGACTGTAACAGAACAGAAACATACATAGATGCACATGCACTTTGCATGTATGTTCAACGAGTAAACCCTTAAATCAATTTTCTCCCTGCATGAAATAAACATCAACATATAATGGAAATTGAAATGGAGTAAAAATGTATTCAGGAAAGTTATAAGAGTTAGGGTTTAACTACAGAATAATGAATAGGAATGCTGCCTGCAACTAATTTTTTTACGTGCAAGATGAACCTTCTTTCCTTTTCAAACACTCTTATACTGAATAAATAATAGTTTTATTTTATTGGGCACCTTTCATGCATCAAGAGCTAACTGAAATTAGGTACTTGGTTAGTTCTTTAATACAATCCTTCTGGGAAAATCACGAAACATAACGTAGCTGAGCATAATTAAAGTAAGAGTGATCTCATTTAACCACTACGTCAAACGTAACTTCAATTTGTTTATTTTTAAATATGCCCGAGAAAGTTCTGCAGTGAAATTTTATAGGCATTACTTTTAAATGTTTTTAATGTGATAACCAATTTTACATCAATCATGTTACAGTTCAGGTAGGCATGCATATGCAAGGACACTAAAAAAAAAAAATTAAGATAGAACACTTTAATTTACAAGTTTATAGGGCGGCAATCAAGATAAAGATAAATTTAGATCTCTCACGTCCGGCGATAGCTGCATTCGCAGCCTGGCCTTTCCAAGCCTAGCCCATTCCGAAGATGGAAGTTTTCAAGTTGACGCACTAAAAATACTAAATTACTTTATATTGCATTTGAGGGCCTCTTCACTGCTATTGCCCACACAAACGCAGACCTAAGACATATGTTTCAGCATCGCTAACTAACTTTACGTCGGCACAGCATCGTAACAAAAAAATACAAGCTGGCGTTTCCAAGCCCTATGTCACGCTGCTGGAGTAGAAAAAAGCCGAAAAGCCGATCTCAAAATAACAATCTTTTTCAAGCTGAGCTTTGTTCAAAATTTAAATAAGTTCCAAACAGGTAACACAATAAACAAGATTCCTATTCCAAAGTGAAATATCAGCCTCACCACATAGAAATAACTTTACACATTTACAAGAATCACACATTTCCGTAAGGATTCTAAGTACAGAGTTCTATGAACCTATTAAAATAAACAAATATTATTTGTTTAAATACCTTGCTTAGCAACCACAATTAACAATATCTGCAATTAATTACCATTAAACTGAACTGGCAAACCTAATTAAAAAAAATTATTTTCAAACATAATACTCTGGATTAACTCTTATTAAAATGAAATATTACCTGAGGGTAAATTTACAAAAGTACTAAAAAATGTTTACAATAAGGTTTTAAACAGAAATTACACAAAATAACCATCTACTTCAATCTATAGTGATGCTATGTTACAAACACAATTTTATTACGTGGAATAATCCCTTTGTGGTACAGGCAGTGATTTATTTTTCTTACGCTATATTTATCTCTGGCAGCTTTAATTACGTTAAGGTTAAATATTATTATTGCCGATTGAAATTTTTGCTTCATTTTAACCAGACGTTAATGTAAATAAGTGCCGCTGATCTGCTTGTACAAGACGTTAATACAAAAGCTGTTTGTCGGCTTTACACACATAACCCTTATGGTACTGCATGATATATGTATCTGGATAGACCTAAGGTAAGAACGTCGGCATGCATCAACTCCTACAGATAATGATGATAATGAAGATGTAGCTGGGCCTACTCATGCTGATGCGTTTTATTTTTTATGCTTTGGAGACTGCAATGAGTTGGTTAGAAAAACCGACAGAGTGCACAACCCAACTTGCCTGTCTACGAGGAATTAGAGTCTTGACTGCCAAAAAACTTAGCACAAATCTTGTTCAAAATTCTATCAAAGAATTTTTTATTAAATATTTGCAGTATACTGTAGTGCTGTTTGTTATTTACATGTAGATACCATAATGAAAAAATGCAGGTACAGTACTGCATTTTTTTATACATTCTTTGTTTGTTTTCAAATTGCATTATTGTTTAATTCATTTAAAATACAGTACAGTAATACCCCGGACTTACGCGATAGGTGGGACCGAGCTATAACCGTGTAAGTCGAATCCACATAAGTCGGGGTTCAATTCTGCATATAAATTATGTTTAATTGGGACCAGAGTCTAAAGAAAATAATAATTTAGAAGAAAAATGTTTAATAAAATGTTAGATAATAACACTATTTACATTGTTATGAATAAAAAAACATAAACCGAAGTTATTTTGATGTAGAAGGCTTCATATATTCTAACATTGTCGCCTGACGAGTTAAATTTTTCTTCTTTTCACTCAAAATTTCCTCGTAGCACGCCAATAACTTTTTTATTCCCCATTTTGTAGTAGAAATGCGCTCTTCGTTGGAGTCTATTTTTTCTAAAATTTGTAACCCCTTTTCAATTGAACTGAGGCCTTCTGTTAAGTTTGCAATCGTCATTTGATTTTCCGATTCAACTTGGTCTAACGAATCAGTTTGTTCAATGTCTTGTTCATGCTCACGAATTTCTATAAGCTCGTCAATTGTCAGCTCTTGATTGTGTGAATCCAGCAATTCTTGAACGTCAGTACCATCCACCTCTAAATTTAATTGTTTGGCAATATCGACCACTTCTTCAATTACACTATCAATTTGTTCAAGATCTGGTGCTTATTCTCCTTGGGTTTCTGTGGTGAAAAAGAATGGACACAGTTTTTTCCAGACGCCATTCAAAGTTTTTTGTGAAATCTCATTCCAAGATTGTCTAACAATTCTAACAGCATCTAAAACATTGAATTGCTTCCAAAAGTCTTTGACAGAAAGCTTGTTGTCTTGTCACATAGCTTCATGTAGATGCGCAAACGATTGTCTTGTGTAGTAAGCTTTAAATGTTTTAATTACTCCCTGGTCCATCGGATGAAGCAAGCTGGTGGTGTTTGGTGGCAAAAATACAACTTTCACCCGTGGGTCGAAATTAATTAGAGTAGCAGGAGGGTGACCTGGTGCATTGTCAATTATTAGCATCACTTTAAATGGGATTTCTTTTAATTGGCAATAACGTTCGACTTCAGGAATAAAATGATGACCAAACCAGTCTTCAAAAAGAGAACCGGTCACCCAAGCTTTCGCATTAGACTTCCAAATGGCGGGCAAACCAGATTTAGATTAATTTTTTAAGGCTCTTGGATTTTCTGAGCAATAACTAAGAGGTTTCAATTTACAATCACCAGCTGCATTCGCACCAATCATCACTGTCAATCAATCTTTGGCGGCTTTAAAACCTGGAAAGGTTTTCTCTTCACGCTCGATAAAAGTTCTATTGGGCATTTTCTTCCAAAAAAGACCGTTTCGACTGCGTTGAATGTGGTTTGGCTAGTGTAGCCACCTTCTTCTATGATTGTCTTGAGTTTTTCTGGATAGAAAGATGCAGCTTCTTTGTCAGCGCTTGCCGCCTCTCCACTCTCTGCGATGCTATGCCAATTACAACAACTTTTGAATCGGCAGAACCAGCCGTTACTAACTTTAAACATTTCATCTTTGGCCGCCTCCCCAGCTTCTTCTCTTAGTCACTCAAAAATCTGCTTAGCTTGAGAGCACACCGTGTTTTGATCAACAGGACAATTTTTGCTCGTACTTGATTATCACACCATAATTTTAACAATGTTTCCATCTGAGCGATAATACCATGACGTTTACAAATGATGCTTGAATTCAAAGATTGAGAATCTTTCACAGCTTCCACAACTTTTTCTTTACCTTTTATAATCGTTCGGACTGTTGATTCCGGTAGGTAAAATTTCTTTGCCAATTCACAAATTTTAATTTTTGCTTCAAAGTCTTTGATAATATTCAGTTTACACTCCAAAGATAGTGATTTTCTTTTCTTGTTTGATTCAAATGACTAATTTTTTGTTCTTTTGGATGACATAATTAGAGTTAACAATAAAACGCACTGCGTACGTAAAACAATTCCACGTGAAACACATTCGAACCTGTCGTAAACCGAACACTGACTGGGCGGGGTGGGAGAGCCAAGGCGCGCGGTGCTCAAAAAGAAAAAAAGCGTATCTCCGAATTCGCGTAAAACGAGGTAGCGTAAGTTGGGGTATTACTGTATACATACTGCTTACTTTTGTTTATCCAAATAGAGGAACCGAGTATGAAGCTTAATGTACAGCGGTTAAAGAATCGTGTTGGCATCGTTTGTATTGTAGATAGATGTGTGCACATATGTATTTTGTAGGTTATTGCTAGTGGATGTTTTCTTTTATTTGTGTGTAGTTTTTCAACAAGAGTCACGTTAACTATATACNCGCTCAAAAAGAAAAACAGCGTATCTCCGAATTCGC
Source organism: Clitarchus hookeri (assembly GCA_002778355.1). Lineage (NCBI taxonomy): Eukaryota > Metazoa > Arthropoda > Insecta > Phasmatodea > Phasmatidae > Clitarchus > Clitarchus hookeri. The sequence continues at coordinate 41,524 of NQII01007592.1, forward strand.
GTAAAACGAGGTAGCGTAAGTCGGGGTATTACTGTATACATACTGCTTACTTTTGTTTATCCAAATAGAGGAACCGAGTATGAAGCTTAATGTACAGCGGTTAAAGAATCGTGTTGGCATCGTTTGTATTGTAGATAGATGTGTGCACATATGTATTTTGTAGGTTATTGCTAGTGGATGTTTTCTTTTATTTGTGTGTAGTTTTTCAACAAGAGTCACGTTAACTATATACATGTCGGTACATTTTTGTATTGAGTTTACTTAGTGATACAAGTTTGCTATGGGATTTGAAAATTCGGATAAGTCGATAATTTGGATGGAGTCAAACCCCAATAAGTGCGGATTATTGATGCTCTACTGTAGTGTAATTTTGGGATACCTGTGGTATTGCACCTGCAAGTTAGTTGGTAACACTGCTTCACAAGAAGAAGAATCCAAGGTGACCCAAGTATGAGTGCAGCACAGGTCTTGCAGACATTGCACAGGTCTTGCAGACATTTCACAGGTGCAACAGACGATTCTGTGTACCCCCTTCAAAGAAGTGCAGCTAACTGGCCACCACTCTGAACACGGTGCTGCACAAAAGATAGCTTCTTCATGACAAGGTGCAGTTTTTGCAGGTGATTCAACCTGGTGATTAGAAGTACATGAATTTTGTAAATTCACTCGTAGCAGCCTAAATTTCTTAATCCTTTTAGAAACTCTGACAATAACTGTTTATTCACTGGCTGCTGCTGCCACTGTAAGAGACTTTTTTTTATTGAACTTGGTGATGTAGTTACATTATTTCTTCTTATTTATTACTGGCTAAAGAGTTGAACAGGATGTGTCAAAACCACTGTGACCCAAACATAAAAGAAACGCTAGATTATACATGCTTGTAGTCTTAGCTTGTCAATGAAAGAATTAGCTGATATACATCTACTGATGATAGAACAAAACAAACCACATTCACCACCGAGTCTTGGTAGTGTCAATGAACCCCATAACTTCCTGAAGACGACGATGTTCACGATGTTCACGGCGAAGCTTCCTTGTGTGTGTCACAAAATGTTAACTGGCACAATGTGAGGATTTGGGAAAACCCTCAAGCCAGCATGGAAATCGTGCAGTACTGTCCTAAGGTTTGTAGCTGGTGTTGTTTATGTCATCACAGTGTGGTGGGTCCACTTTTATTTACAGAAGCCTCAGTGACATCAGCTGTTTACCTGGGGCCCAATAAAATATGACTACTGGACATTTAAACAGATGCAATGGAAAGCAAATAAAACTGTGTTACTCTTTGAATCCATTATCTCTAACGTAGTTTATAGCAATATNGATCCATTATCTCTAACGTAGTTTAATATAACATGTATTTAATCCAACTATAGAGCATTGCACCTCTAGATAGCAATATTTATTCAGCTGGACATGTTGGAACAATTTGTACTTCCACAACCAGGCATCTGGCTTCGCCAGGATGGCACTCCTCCCCGATGGGCCTCGACAACATAGCTTTCCTGGTCACAGGGTTAGCAGAGGGCCAATCGTCTGGCAACCAAGATCGCTATACCCAGCTCCCTTAAACTTTTTATTACGGGGGTTTGTGAAAGATGTGGTGTACACGACACCACTGAGGGACATGCAGGAAATTCATATTTGAATAACTGCCACAATTGCACAAGTTGATCTGGACATGCTGGTTCAAGAGTGGCAGGAACTAGCGCACTGGCTTGATATTCTCAGTATTCCAAACGGCACATACGTTGACCGTTTTAAGTGACTAAATACACACCCGTGTTTAAACACTGTGCAACAAACTGCTTCTTTCTATTATATGCCTTTCCAAAAATGTATGTGATCAGAATTGTATAGGCCATTCACGGTTACTTTGCAATTTTCTGAAGCTCTGCTAAAGTTCTACTAATTGTTACGGATTATGCATCCTTCCGCTACATGTAAACATAAACCCTGCCATGTGACTTATACTTTTTAACTATCAAGTACTTTGTTTACTGTTTTCAGCTATTCAAATAATTTGTCATATTTCAAAAACCATTTCGAACGAATGTTCACAATTTAGGCCTATAACCATATTTAGGTTAGCTTGACATAGCACATTACATGTAATACGCATTAATATTTTTGGCAGCGACTGTGTTTAACCCTGTTAAAACTATAGGGGAAAGAACTGTAGTATTTAACCTCTTTTTATTGATATGTGTTGGGTTATTTCATTAAAAGGACAGCCTCAGTTGGAATAAAATTTAAAGTGAAGGAACACTATGAAAAGACAGTAAATTCAAGCACGCAACTCGTGTCGCTTATTTTTTGTATGTAGCAGCAACAAACTTAAAGGATAGTGGTGAACATGCACACAAATAGGCCTAAGGTAACTTTTATTCCGTTCATATTTCTATGCATTGGTACTTACTGTTTTCTAGATTTATTTAATTACTTATTTCAATTTTCTGGCGGGGTTTAGTATTTTGTTGGGATTGTGGCAAACATTTAAATCACATAAACATAAGCACGTTACAGAATTGTGTTTCAAACACCTAGGGCAAGGTTACAACGCTGTGATAAATAAACAGATGTGACTTTCAAAAAATTAATTTTGTCATAAAAACAGTTTACAGTTGAAACATATAAATATTACATGTCCAATATTTGCAATCACACACAGTGGTCCAACGTAACGTAATGGGAACGATACTCTTTCACGCACAGCTGTCACAAAGCATGTTACAGTATATTTATTCCTGCCATGGAAGAACAGATTTACCACATCGTAACTTGCCTAGGTAGGTTTAAAAAACACGAGTACAAACATTACACTTCGGTTCAGAAACACGCCATGTCATGTCGCCAGTCACCACTTCTGCCAACTTCGGATTTGTAACCATCCCATCTAAATTTATAAGTATTCAAACAATACAATCTCATTTCAGTATAAATTACAAATTCAAAAACTATAATTTTTGCTGTAATAAGTATGAGAAAAAGAGAGAGAAATATGCACGTGCGCGCGCGCGCACAAAAAGAAAGCTCAGCTCCGCTTATTAAAGTTTCTTCCTCGGACAAAAAAAACCACTGTCACTAGGGCGTACGCATGGCAATTTATGCTGATATTTGTAACTGTAACAATTAAATGTTTCCTTCATTGCTACCTAAAAATTTTAATATATCAATAGGCAATGTTTAATTTACACAAATAGTATACCAAAAAACTAGGTTAAAACAATATTTTAACTATGAACTATTTCTTACTAGCCATTACCAACACATCGCTGCTCTCATTGTTTTTAATTTGTATTTAATACAAACTAAATATTACAAGTTATAGACGATACTAAGTTAAAAGTTCCATTTACTCAAGAATACAATAAAAGTTATTCACAGTGTTATATATTTGTGGTATACAAGTTATTGAAAAAACAGGTTGACATGTTACACGTAGGGTGATTTTTCAGAAGTCGTTTCAAAATATCCGAAGAAACAGTGAATGGAATGGCCTATATAGATTATTCTGGAACATATCGTAATTCTATAGCCTCACAACTGAAATTAAAAATAAACTACCGTCTTGGTAACTTACCATGGATTTTATAAATGCATCCACAGATTACCTGCATGTACCCATTTTTGTGAGGAGCACTCACCATAAATGCAAAATATAAAGTGTTGCTTAAAATATGGTGTCAGTAAAATCCCACAAAGATACTTGGGAATCCTTACTGCATGCAGCCATCAAACCCTTTGATTCCCAGTTTGGAACAGGCCACGGGGAGAAACAAATGTCTTGGACCGCATCTTTATGGACGGTAATACTAATAGGAGAACACACTACCTTGTTCTTCCATGACAATAACTGTATATTTTTGTTCCAACACCCAACTGCTACGTAATTTCTTTCCGGTTCTATCTGAATGCATGAAACACCTCGGGTCTGTAATTTTACTTCAGCTATGGTGGTGAATGTGCTATTATTTTCCAGCTTGAATACTGGAATTTTACTTGAAACACTGCCACAAAGACCAATGCTTGAACTATCATCAAAATCTAAAGCTATTGGGCATNAATGCTTGAACTATCATCAAAATCTAAAGCTATTGGGCATTTAGGTACCCGATATTTACAGACTGAACTTCTGCCTCTCAGATCCCACAGATGTATTTCATTGTTTTCATATGCAGCAAGAACGTACGGTATCCCGGATAAACTGACGAGTTTAGCAGACATAACTTCCCCAAGTTTTTGCGATTCACTCCCGTCACTCGCGCTTTTTAAAGTCAAACACTTTNGAGTTTAGCAGACATAACTTCCCCAAGTTTTTGCGATTCACTCCCGTCACTCGCGCTTTTTAAAGTCAAACACTTTTCTGCTGTCTTGACAGCATAAACATCCAGTGTCCCACCGTGCCGTGGACAAACCAACAAGCCACTTCCCTCCTTTGAAATGCATACATGGCAGAAACCAGAGTACTCCAGGTCAATAGTTTGTAATGCTGTCCACGTGCTCTGACCTTGAGACCACAGTTTCACACCACCAGACTTGTCCTGGGTGACAAGGGTGTCGTCAGCATAACTCATCGACAAGCAGAGTGAGGTTCCTGCAGTGATCACGGGCACCTTGTTGACGCGAGCTGTCTCCAAATCCCACGCATACACCTTGCCATCTTCACAGCCGCAGAGCATCGCATCCTGGTCACCAGATCTCCAGAAGTGTATGCAGTAAATGGGAGGCAGAGCTGACCTCAGTATGTACTTTGGTTCAGGGTCAGACATGAGTACTTACAATATGAACCTAGGAAGTAAGTACATGAAGAGTTAGGTTTCGCTGAAACACAGTACTCTAAAAAACTACAAGTATAATACAGTACAATATTGTGCCATCACGAACTTCAATTACAGACTCTGTGTAAGGTGCTTTTGGAAAGTTTCCACACTAGACAGATTAGCTATGTGTAAAACATCTGAAAAAATACTGTACAGTAAAAATTGGTGTGCAGTCAGTTACCTTCCAAATTACAGAACAAATATGTGTGGTGTTTCATTTTGGCAACACACTGATTCATCCATCACTGTTTCTCCAAGATCCTAGAATGATGTATTCAAAAGTATAGGTTGTTAAATTTTGTTTCAAACTTGCTAAAATAATTTCTTGTACAGTGCTTCAGAATAAGGTTGTGGGTAGAACCCAGTACTCCACAATATTTTCCCAGATAAAGGAATAAAATTCTGTTGAAGACAAAATANTAAGGTTGTGGGTAGAACCCAGTACTCCACAATATTTTCCCAGATAAAGGAATAAAATTCTGTTGAAGACAAAATAGTTCTGGACATTCGTCAGCAAGCAAACCTGACATGAATATGGAAATCTCAAGACAGTTATAAGAGCACTCAGTACGTAGCAATGTTGATGCATCACATCACAGCATCACCATATTGATGAACTGCTGTATGAAATGCACATGGCCTGTNTACGTAGCAATGTTGATGCATCACATCACAGCATCACCATATTGATGAACTGCTGTATGAAATGCACATGGCCTGTAAATACCAGACGCATTAGCCTTTCGTCTAGACTGTGCATATAAGCTTGAAAGTGATACAGATTTTTCTCAAGGTGTAGTGACAAAAAGAGGGCATGCATATACGAACCCTTGAAACGAAAGATAATAATTCCAGTGGAGAAAAATACGCTCAAGCTCGTTCATGACATGCACACTAAACAATTTTACACTGGCGCCCCAAAAATGTTTCCGAGAGGATGTAAGAAGGTAGCATTTGGCCCAGAGGGTGATGCAGTCCGTTCAACTCCTACAACTGTTCATCGCACTGTGCCACAACTATCCACATCCAGACGCCTGGTGCAGCAGTCCACCACCTCTAATGGGACAGCCACTGGTGATACAACAACCTGGCAGTACTAATGGAGCACAGCCAGCCTGCCAGCTAACGCATTCATCAAGGTGTATTTTCACGGCCCTATACGTGGAGCTGCAACTATATGAGGCTGGATAGTGTTGTGCTGGTCGGGCCTCTTCAGGCAATTCACCTTTGTTCTCTCGTCCAGCCATAACGCACAATAGCTTAAAGGACATTTTTGGGACCTTTTTCATTTTATCCTGTGCTCGGAAAGTTAAGCCCCCTCTCCCCTGCAGACCACCTAGCTCCAGGGGTTTCCACTTTTACTATCAATTTTTATTAATTTCTGGCTGTCATTTTCTGTGTCCAGGCTACCAGCAGGCTATAGTTGAAGGAGCATAGAAATATATTTCTTTCTTATTGAAAGTAAGAATTAAATAAGCAGACACAAATCGTAAAACCTAAAGTCAAAAACATTTCAATTTAATAAAACGACATGTCATCGACATAAATTACTAAAGAAATATTCTACACACAACAACAAAACATCAGAAAGATATTTTCTAAAATTGCAAACTTTATTTTATGGACAGACGGTAAGTGCAGTAGAAAAATATTCAGACATAATTTAAGTTAGGGTTTGGTACTGCAAAAAAAAAATTAATGCTGTTCACTTGTGTTAATTACCATAATAAAAAATATTATTAAATTTACTGTTGCCTAAATCACCTCTCTCACAAGCATGACAAAACTCATTATGAAACATGCCGATATAGAAACATTAAGCAGAAATTTGTTCATTACGGCTGTTATAATCTAACTAGCCGAGTCAGTAGTGCAAAAAAAACTCTTTAATTATGGCCTATGGTAAAATGTCCGGAAAAAGTTGATCAAATAGACAAGGATAAATAATCTCCCCTTCAATATAAAAGTTTAAATTCAACATCTTAAATTTTCACTGATACTTGCAATTTGTAAACAAAGTTTTGAGGTGACTTGAAAGAAATNGTTTAAATTCAACATCTTAAATTTTCACTGATACTTGCAATTTGTAAACAAAGTTTTGAGGTGACTTGAAAGAAATGTCATGGCCTTGCACGTCAAGCAGACGTAGCACGATGGATGGCGTCATCCCTGGACGCAATAGGCACAGGCAACGAAAGCACTAAAAAATTAATATCTGGCGTTTATGGGCCTCTTCTTAAATTCGCCCCGCACATTTAAACACTTTCACCCTTCTCCAGATGACCCTACCCTTACGTTGAGCAGTCATACCACCATAAAAATTAAGCTTGATGGCTGAACCTAAATTAGGATGAACTGCCCCCATTGCATGGCCGGAAAGAGAGTCCTAAAATCAAGGCTTTTAGTAAATTCCTCAAGCCGGAAATCATGGATAAAACTGCAATTAAGGACTTTCACTGAAAAATAATATAAGCATTAATCTTCCTTGGGATGGAACTAATTGAAACAATGTAATTCAAAAAGCCCTATACTATAGCATAAAATAAGAGTTACAGCTCAAATATTAAACACACATAACACTGAATAATACACAATATACAAACTTTAAGATTTAAAAAAAACTGAGAGGCGATTCCTAAATTTACAAAACTAACTAAATAAATTTAATGGGAGGTTGCAAAATCTGAATCCTGATCAAAAATGTAAATAAACAAATATTAAAATATGCTGAACTCTGTGTACCATCACATAGTGTCGGGCTAATTTTCTTATGGCCCTTTCAACCAATGTAATGTGGGTGGGAAGTGTTATTAAATATAGTAAATAAACATGTAGATACAGCATCTTTCCATCCACTCAATCACTTTACTGCCACATATAACGTGACCTGTCTTTTAGCACCATTTGTGTGTCTACTAAGATGTATGGAATATGTAACAACTCCACACCCAGCTACAGGGAGAGTTCTACAGTCCTTTTCCAACAAATGAATGAAAGCGCTTCTCTAGACATCATTGCCACTGGCTGTCAATCAATGACTCCTTCGTATTTCAAGAGTCTGGAGCTACTCAGAAAAGTCTGTACAGAGCAGCTGTGGCACCCGACCATTCCATTTACGTCTTTTCCAAAATACTCCAGANGCTACTCAGAAAAGTCTGTACAGAGCAGCTGTGGCACCCGACCATTCCATTTACGTCTTTTCCAAAATACTCCAGAATCAAAACCTTATAAGGACCCTAGGAGTGCAACGCTACCTCCGGTAACCATGTCCCTTGCCCATACAAAAGCCTGTTTGCTTGACAAAATTGTACTTTTCCTGGTGATGGCAAAAAGTTATTTCAAAGATCACGAAAAAAAAAAGTTCATAACTCTTTTCCATAGTGGGAATATTGTCAATGCTGCCAACGGCAAGTATTTACTAATTATAAAAAAAAACTTGGAAATGGCAAAAAATTTTATTTATATGGCCAATACAGAAACTTTTTCATAGCACCTCGTATTAATATTTCTAGCATGCTAGTGCATTGGGATAACTTCATTATTAAATAATGTTGTTATTATTAATTACCAGTCACTCTCGGTCATAATTGTAAAATACTGAAGCATACTGTAACATTGCAGATTTTCAGGGTTATGTTTAATGTTAGCCACAGACAATTTTACTATATAGAATTAAAGAGTACTTGCTTATGATGTCACTTCATTTAATATTATTCCAAATTACGCTTTATTATATTAATTAACAGTATAAACTTTGGTTATTTTAATAGTTCATTGACACAGATCATGTGTAAGTATTTTTCCATTTGTTTCTGGCCAGTATTCAGTATTAATTTTTTGTTTGTTATTTTTTATTTCTTCTCAAGGGGGTAGTCAGCAGTAAATCTTTATTAAACGAAAGTACTAAATAAAATTATCCTGGTTGTCTCTTGTTTCGNTCAAGGGGGTAGTCAGCAGTAAATCTTTATTAAACGAAAGTACTAAATAAAATTATCCTGGTTGTCTCTTGTTTCGCCATTGCTGATTGGCGGAGATATTTGTCATGTTCAGACGACAGCCGATCGGAGGACAGGAGACAATATAAGTAAGGCCAAAGTGGTAATTGTATAGAATAGCGGCTATTCTGAANGACAGCCGATCGGAGGACAGGAGACAATATAAGTAAGGCCAAAGTGGTAATTGTATAGAATAGCGGCTATTCTGAAGGTAACACAGTAGACCCACAAAAGTAACATAAATGGGTTTTGCATAGCTTACCTTTTTAATATTGACGAGGGCATAATAGTAAAATATGTAGAATGTAGTAAATAAAATAGATAAACTACGAGTAGTTTGGCCGCTTTGTTTACGTCGGATGCCATGTTGAATGACCATGCAATGCTGTTGACCAGTTGCCCGGTATATGGCATACTGTGCGGTTCGTGGTGAGTGGAGTGTTGTTGTGCACATGGTTTGTGACATCCGAACCCAACAGTGTGAAGGCTTGTGGTTGATGAATGGAGGATATGAGTGCTTCTGTACGTTTGCCGGTTTATAGAATTAACGTTGTTTTGGCCAGTACGTTTTGCATTTTTAGTAGATCATGGTGTGGTGTCGAGTGAAGTATGGTGCTACTCATGCGCGATGGTAGTTGATTTGGCTGAGGACACACCGCCTACTTGGGTGAGTAAAGCCTACTTGGGTGAGTAAATTTACATACGTCTTGTGCGTTGTATTATCTGTCATATAGTTGTATCAATCGTAATCACATACGGAAATATAACGCTAACCTAGATATTTTCCACACATTTTACCCCTCAATTTCCCTGAACTTCATAGCCCTCCCCACTATCGTATTTATGGTTTGNGATATTTTCCACACATTTTACCCCTCAATTTCCCTGAACTTCATAGCCCTCCCCACTATCGTATTTATGGTTTGTATTAGTTTATAGTGTGGATGTATTTAAATATAGCTAACCTAACGTTACATTAGGTTAGTTTAGTTGAGGGTTTCGTTAGGTTACATTGTGTACGGAAATATAACGGTAACGTACATATTTTACACACCTTTTTACCCCACAATTTCCCTGATCTTCACAGCCCTCCCCACTATCATATTTGTGGTTTGTATTGATAATGCGTTAATACCCCTAGTATATTCGTGTTCTGTGTAATTAGTAGAGTGAAAATATACCACTTTACGTGATATTTTCTTTTATTTTCGAAAAAACCCTATTCTATACAAAAACCGATGAGAAAATAATTGTGTTAACTCGTTGGAGATGAAGGAAGATTAAAAAAAAAGGAAATTAATTTTGAAGATGAGAAATTTTACATATCTAATTAAATTGAAAACGGTGTCCAAATTAATGGTAATTTATGAAATGTCTTAAATTATAACAATACTTCCCCATCAGCAAGACAAGAGGAAACAATAAAGGCAATATGTAGTTACAATCTGTCTGCATACTGCAACTGAATTTGTAATGAAAATCTAATAAAAACACGTTGGAGATAAATTTTTTGTTTTAACAATTTGTGTATGGGATTAGCAGAATTATTACTAAAACTGCTTCAGTGCACGTCATGTGAACTTTCAACATTCTTGTCTGGCATACTTGTCGTCGAAAAATTCTTTAGTTCTGTATTAAAGGAAAGCAGACACCTCAATACTTAATACTTCAGATAAGAATTGACTTTATTTACCCTATTTCAATTCAGATGAAAAGTTCCTACAGATGTTCACGTACTTGATATTTATCGGCACCGTATTCATGTTTTTACTGGCGCAGGTCACCTTCATAAAGTTACCTGCAAAATTTAAACACAATAGGTACTATATCATTCACAAGCAGCAATTTTAATAACAATGTAGAGGATTTTGAATATCAATAAAAAAGTGCTTCCTAACACACACAAAGAAATGCATGTGTATAAAACAAACATACCCCCCCCTCCCTAGTAGAATTAGCCAAACTTGGCACTATTTCAAAGTTGATAAAACCATTTAAAATATATAACTATTCCACATTTTTAATTTTATTTATACACACTTGAATGTGGGCTATGGTGGTGTAGTGGTTAGACCACTCACCTCCCACCAAGGCGAACCGGGTTTGCGGGGTTGCCTCTGGATTTTTGCATGTGAGAATCATGCTTGACGATGCCACTGGTTGGCGGGTTTACCCGTGCATTCTGGTGCTGCTCCATATTCCCCTCGTTTCATCCTCATTGGCTTTCATGTTAAGAGCCACCCAAATCTCTTCACTCGCCCACATGTATATGCAGTGNCCCTCGTTTCATCCTCATTGGCTTTCATGTTAAGAGCCACCCAAATCTCTTCACTCGCCCACATGTATATGCAGTGGTGCCCAAAAGCTTTAAAACAGTATTTATTAAAGATGTTGTACAATATTGTTACAATAAAGGATATTCACAATTTTGTTAAAAATTTTAATAATTTTGTGTTGCTTTCTATTAATTAATCTCTGATTCAAGCAAATTTTTTTTTTAGTTTCTTAAGCATTTTAAAAATTGTTTTACACACATTCTGTTGTCTCTCGACAAAAAACCTTTCCATGGACTAAGCAATTACAGAAATTATTTCCTGGGATGCTCCGAAACACAATCTCAAGACAGTCTGTCTGTTAGCTTAATCATACTGTATACCAAATTATCAGCATAACACCAACTACCAAGTCATCACCATTTATTGTGGGGCCTACATACTCGTCATTTACAATATTACTGTCAAGATTCATAGCNTTTTTTTTTTTTTTTTTTTTTTTTTTTTTGTGGACCTGTAAGATTAATGTGACGGAAACTGGCCTTTTGGAAAGAACTGATTATAGAAAATTGGCTTAACTGGGGCCCACGAACTGCTTCAAACAATTCTGTAAAATTAGAAACAAACATTTAAGCCAATATTTAGTGCAAGCATAAAATTTAAATAAAGTTGCTAGGTATATCGAAAATATATAGTTTTATAAATTATTGTACACGTAAAATTGTACTTGTATTTATACTTCTCAAGATCCTTCTTTTTCAAATATCTCCAATTCTCCAAAGGTTTATAAACAACTCAACTTCTTCTATGCAAACAAAAGAAGTGCTGATTTTTTTTACTTTATTAATGGCAAAATTCGCTTGGCCTGAGTAGCCTGTACAGCCAGACAAACCATTAACCTCGAAAAACGAAAAGCGTTAACAAACACGACAAAATCTTCATAAAACTTAATATACAAAAATCGAAAGTCCATGAAAACCGCCAACTGTAAAAACGGCACTCACACATTAACGTCGCAACCCCAAGACCAAGATTCAAGAATCCAAACTGTCCTGGAACGCAGGTACAGATTCCTTCCTATTCCACCCAAAGGAAATATTCCGTTACTGCTGACGAGCATAGATCAGTAGCGTCTTCCAATTGCTTCCAATCGACTGCACTGAGTGCCCACCGAGTGCACCCCGAAAAATATAAAAGGCCTTATTTCTTGATTGCCCGAAGCGAATGTGGTTTGTAGTTGCACTGACAATTGCAAGTCAATGCGTTTTAAGTGGAAAATAATGTTAACATACTCATGAGCAATGAAAAAAACCTCATCTTCCGAGCACCTACTGATGAACCACATCATCAATATATCTCACAATTTTGCGTTTCTATTTAGCTAACATTTCGTTCGCAAGGAACGCTCTCATTTCATCTTCTTGAGTATCATCTGGCGATTCTAAAATTTCCAAAAGCGCGAGAAATTTTATTTTAGTTGATAACACAGAACACCACCATATTACACTAGAACAGCAGCATTAATTCCTGAACCAGAACAGAAAATATTGCATTCGATGCACACCCGTTCAGTGTAAAACAGTAAATGGAGAATGAAAACCGAATGCACA